>ML809220.1:125087-146756 GCA_009831015.1 Picea engelmannii
CCCTCAAGATCGAAGGATACATCAAAAAGAAAAAGGTAATAGTCCTAATTGATTCTGGCAATACTCATAATTTCATTCACTATAAATTAGCCAAAGCTCTCAATTGCTTTGTATATCCAGCGCCAGAGTTTCAAGTAATGATCACAGATGGAGGAACTATCAATTGCTTAGGAAAATGTAATAAGATCAATCTTACTATGGGGGAATATGTAATGAATAGTCCAATGATTGCTATACCCATGGCTGGTGTTGATGTTGTACTAGGAATCCAATGGTTACAATCATTAGGAACAGTGGCTTTTAATTTTCAAGAACATTTCATGAAATTTTCATTGGAAGGAAAATAAATTGAGTTAAGAGGTATCACAGGGAAACCCGGTAAGGTGATAATCTCTAATGGCATGACAAAATTATTGAAAAAGGGGCATCTAGGCATTATTGCACAACTATGCTCACTAGTTGTTCAAACATCTCAGCCATCTATTCCTCAATATCTCCAAGGGATCATTGATAAGCATTCCAAAGTATTTGAAGATATTCCCAAAGGTCTTCCACCCACTCGAAATCATGATTATGAAATTCACCTAATTCCTGGGAGTGTTCCTCCTAACATCAGGCCATACAGATACCCTTATGCCCAAAAGAGTGAAACTGAGCACATGGTTGAAGAAATTTTAGAGTCTAGCATTATTAGACCTAGCCAAAGTTCTTACTCTGCACCAATGGTAATGGTATTCAAGAAATATAGATCATGGCGTATGTGTCCAGATTATAGAGATCTCAACAAGATCACTATTAAAGACAAGTTCCCCATTCCTTTCATTGATGAATTGATATATGAACTACATGGAGCAATCTACTTCACAAAATTGGATCTCTATTCAGGGTATCATTAGATTATTATGAAGGAAGAAGATATACCAAAAACAACATTCGAAACTCATGAAGGCCATTATTAATTTTTGGTCATGCCTTTTGGCCTTACAATTGCACCTTCCACATTCCAAGGGTTGATGAATTCCATTTTCAATCCCTTCCTTAAAAAAATTGTGTTAGTATTTTTTGATGATAAACTAATCTATAGCATGTCTTGGGAGGATCGTGTGCAACATGTTGACAAGGTGCTACAACTACTAAAGAAGAAACAACTATATGCCAAACCATCCAAATGTTTCTTTGGAGTGAAGGAGGTAGAGTATTTGGGTCATATTGTATCTCATGAAGGTGTTAGGGTAGACCCTAACAAGATTAAGTCCATGATGGACTGGCCAATTCCCAAAACATTGAAAAATCTTAAAGGATTTTTCGGTTTGACAGGTTAGTACTGCAAGTTTGTTCGGCACTATGGAAGAATAGCAACACCTTTAATGACACTAACTAAGAAGGATGCATTTTCATGGACTCCAGAGGAAACTAAATCTTTTGAACAACTTAAAGAGGTGATGTGCAAAGCTCCTGTCTTGATGACTCCAGACTTCAAAAAAACCTTTATTGTGGAATGTGATGCCTTGGGAAATGGAATTGGTGTTGTCCTAATGCAAGAATGAAGGACCTTGGATTTTGAAAGTCAACCACTCAAGGTAAAGGACTTACACAAACCCATTTATGAGAATTAAATGATGGAAATACTACATGAATTGAAGAAATGGTGCCCTTACCTAATAGGTAGGCACTTCAAGGTCAAAACAAATCATGATAGTCTTAAATACTTCTTGGAACAAAGACTATCTTCAAAATAACAACAAAAATGGGTAACCAAGATATTGGGTTATGATTTTGAAATCGTCTATAAAAAGGGGAAGAAAATGTTGTGGCAGATGCACTCTCAAGAAAGGATGAAGATGTTGAGGCCCTTCTCTATGCTATCTCGATCATCCAACCTGATTGGATAATAGAAGCAAGGGATGAATGGAAGAATGACAAAAAAGTGTGGACTCTCATTCAAAGGTTGCAGCAGGATTCCAGTGCATCAAATACATTTACATGGAAAAATGATTCACTATGGTACAAAGATTGCTTATATTTATGTAAGAACTCCCAACTCAAACAAAAGGTACTATTGGAATTGCACACCTCTCCAGTAGGAGGGCACTCAGTATTTTTGAAAACCTACCATAGAGTCAAGAAGGAATTTTTTGGGGATGGCCTTAAAACTAATGTTCAAAGGTTTGTGGCAGAATGTTTGGTTTGCCAACAAAATGAGGTGGAAACAATTAAGACCCCAGGTATTTTACAACCATTAGCCATCCCAAGTCATTGTTGGGAGGAGGTTTCCATGGATTTCATCACAGGGTTACCGAAGTCTAAAGGAAAGAGTGTCATCATGGTGATTGTTGATAGATTGACCAAGTACGCACACTTTTGTTCACTCTCTTATCCCTTCAAAGCTAGTACACTTGCCACTTAATTCATGGAGACAGTTCAAAAGCTACATAGTGACCCAAAGATTATTGTAAGTGACAGAGATCCCATCTTCACTGGACATTTTTGGATAGAATTATTTTCCTGTTTGGGTAGTCAATTGGCTCATAGATCATCCTATCACCCTCAATATGATGGACAAACCGAGATAGTGAACAAATGTTGAGAAGGCTACCTTCGTTTCTTTGTCTGTGGTAAACAAACACAATGGTTCAAATGGTTACCCTTGGCAGAATGGTGGTATAACACTTCCTTTCATACTGCAACAAAAGTGATACCATTTATGGCACTCTATGGATACCACCCTCCTTCCATCACTTCTTATCTAAAATAAAAATCTAAGGTTCAAGCAGTGGAAGATCACATCGAGCATCAACAAAAAGTTCTCCAAATATTAAAGGACAACCTAACCATGGCACAAAATCGCATGAAACAACAAGAAGATCAACATCGTAGTGAAAGAAGTTTTGAAGTAGGGGATTGGGTGTTTTTAAGACTACAACCATACAAACAGATGTCCCTCAAGCAAGCCAAGAAGGATAATAAATTATTACCAAAGTACTATGGCCCTTATAAGGTGTTACAAAAGATTGGTACTATGGCATACAAATTGGAGTTGTCCGCATCTTTACGAGTACACCCAGTTTTTTGTGTTTCATGCTTAAAGAATGTTATAGGCGACAAGATCCCAGTTCAAACTATATTTCCAAAACTTGACAAGGAAGGAAAAATCAATTTGGATCATGAATCCATCACTAACACAAGAATTCTCCAGCTGAGGAATAGATCCATTTTAGAGTATCTCATTAAATGGAGGAAACTATCGGCTGAAGATTTCACTTGCGAAGATGAGTCTTTTATACAGAAGCATCTAGAGTTACTCAAGGGGAGGGGCATGTTAAGCCCTAATATTGGCTCATTACCCCTTAATTGGGGCATATTACATTAGTAATGTTATTTTATTTATTTTGGCTTAATTCCATTAGTTGTAATTATACCTCCTAGTCTCTTATATATACCAAGGAGACATTTTCATTTGGAATCATCTTGTACTTGAAAATTTATGTGGGGTAAAAGGAGGTTTCCCCCTCGAAGAGGCTTATTTTTTGAAATTCTCTCTTTTTCAAGGTATTGAGTACTTATTCTGAGGTTTTTCTATGCTATATTGATATTTGGTTATTAACATTCCTCCCCCTCGGTTCTTCACCACCTTCCTTCTCTGCCTTCTCACCGGGTGAAAACTCTGGGAGTTGTCCCCTCCTCGAAAACCCTCATCCAAGAGTGATCCAATGATGCAGCCCCCCTACCTCAGCAGGGTTTGCTGACCTACCGGTCACTGGATCTTAATAAACTGAGCTGGAACGACTCTTCGATTCCCTGTTGGAATCCCACGAACAAATATCCATAGGTCCTTTTAGAAACTCATCCTGTGAGAACTGACACCACGCTTGAGCCTCCTCCTCCATGTGACCACGAGCCTAAACCAAAAGGCACGTCGCATTTCATTATTTTGGGAATGTAGATCTGATGTCACTCTAACACTCCAACCTCCGAAACCTGACTAGGGTCCTAGCAAGCACTACCCCTCTCTCCTATGCACTCGGTGTGACCTTCCTCTAGGAACTGGGTCCCAACTCCCAAATATTTCAGGATTTCGTGAATTGGAGAACTAGCGAATGATCCTTCCTTCCATTTCAAGTCTTCGATTCACGAAGATCCGACGGTTCCAAATCCTCCACTAACCAACGGTCTAGATTAAGTCATCGATTTTCTTTTCGCGACTTGGGAAAGTCTTCACTTCCGTCTTCCCGACGACCAAAAATATGAAACTATGACCACTCTATATCGATGATTCACGGGTATCCCTATCCAACGACCTGGATTAAATCGTGATTTCACATATCGCGAATTTGAAAGGCTCTTCTCCTCTATTCTCTCGATCCCCGAAATGCTGAAATTCTCCTTGGACAATCAATGGTCCAGATCTCTCCTCAATCAATGGCTAAGATCTTTTCATGATTTCCACAAATCTTCTCTTTGACTTCCTTGAGACGCGAGTTAGTGAAATGCTGATCATTTGCCACGCGTCCCTTCCGATGGACAATTTTGATGGTTTCAGAATTTCGCGATTTTGCAAAACCCTCTCTTTTGTGCAACTCTAAAGAGTTAAAACCCACGTACGTTCTTTTGGATCCGATGACACTCGGTCCATGCACTCAGATCTGATGGCTGAGATATGATTCCTCTTTTTTCATTCCTCTGTACGTGAAGAGCTAAGGTTCATGCACTTCTTTCTGATACGACGAATGTTAATTTTCTCTACGGTGATCCAACAATCACTACGTTCTTCTTACTAAACTTCTCGTATATCTCCATCTTGGAAGATTTATCCACTGTCAAAGGTTCCAACCCTTTGTTCTCCTAACGAATCTGTCTTAGAGACTTCACCAACACTTGTGAAAAGTGTTATCTCTCTCGGGCTTCTATCCTTGAAAGGATTTCGATCTCCCATGCACACATCTAGTTCTCGGGATTTTGAATAACTCAGTTTGAAGGATTTTCTTAAAAATAAAATGCTTCTCGCCCACCTAGTGCTATTCTACTCTGGTTCTTCAAAGCTTATTAGTTTCTTGACACTGTGCACACCTTGCACTTGGTTTGATTTTATTTGATTCTCTCTAAATTTCTCTCTTAGTCAATCTGAGACTCAGTCGACACACTCCTTGTGTTCGAGATGCACACCTTGCATACAAGTATCATAAGAGAAACGATTGAAACTCAACCAGCTTCATCACAGACTCATACAATCAATCTCTTGAACACTTATACATGAAATGAACTTGTAACAAATCATACACATAGAATAACATTTGTTCAATCTCACATGAAATGAACATAGTCCAAGGATTCAAGACAATTTTTTGTCTGTTCTATTCATTCATGAAAAATGAAAATACAAAGTGTTTCTGCTACTGTACTATGTCTATCACAAAACATACTCTCTCTATTACAATGCAACAATCAACTATATAAGGACTACTCCACGAGCTCTTTCGTCCTGTTATGAAATATATCATTTAAAACTTCAAAGATAATACCTACTCTGTCCTATACAATAACTGCTAATTACTGCCAGATAGATTCGACACTCCATATCTACAATTTTCTTACAGTCCTTATAGGCTTTACAAACAAGTTACAATTTAAAATGTTGTATTCAAAAATATCTTAACAACTCATTAAATTCTGAGTTAAATGCTCGATTTGAAATTATGTCATTGCTGACATGTCCTCTGTTTGCCTCCACGCTGCGTTGTTGACTTTGAAGGCGATTCTCTTGCATCATACTCCTTTGGTTAAAAAAATTCATGGACTCCTGTCCATGAGATCCTGCACTATCTTTCCATGCTTCAAAATATCAGGTTTTGTGACCCAACTTGCATCTTCCATTGGATGATCTTTCCACTTCACTAAGTACTCAGGATATGTTTTCCTCTTGGTTTTCTTTCCATCCCTCTGTTTGATAATTTTCTCCATATGAGGTTTTTATGTTGTGGGCAATTTCTCTTCCCACTGGATTTCTTTCTGATCATCTGATTCTCCTGGTTAATCTCTCCTGTAAGGATACAGGTCTACAACATTGAATATCGGTGATATCCCAACATTGTCTAGCAACTCAATCTCATAAGCATTGGCTGCGAATTTTCTGAGAATCCTGCATGGTCCTATCTTCTTCATCTTCAATTTGTTATACGTTCCCCTTGAAAACCTCTCTTTTCTCGAATGAGATAAAACTTCATTTCCAACCTCGAATTGAACTTCTCTTCTCTTTTGATCAACTCTGTTCTTATATTTCTAGTTGTTGTCATGTAGTTGTTCTTTGAATCTGCCATGGAGTTTCTGCATTTCTGTTGAAAAATCCTCGGCTCCAACACTTCTGAACTCATCTTGATTCAAATATCTCAACTCTATAATGTCTCTTGGCTGTATACCATAGACAATTTCAAATGGACTTTTCCATGTGCTCCTGTTCACTGAATTGTTGAATGCAAATTCTGCTTGTGCCAGAATCTGATCTCATTGTCGACCTTGCTCAGTGACTAAACTTCTCAATAATTTTCCCAGACTCCTGTTTACTACTTCAATCTGTCCATCTGTCTGAGGTTGATATGTTGAACTAAAGGACAATTTTGTCTCCAGCCTCTTCCATAGAGTTCTCCAAAAGTGTCCTACAAATTTGGTGTCTCTGTCTGAAACTATGCTCCTCGACAATCCATGTAGTTTTACTACCTCTCTGAAAAACAAGTTGGTGATGTGTGTAGCATCGCTTGTCTTCTGACATGGTATGAAATGTGCCACTTTTGAGAATCTGTCCACCACAAAAAATATGGAATCACTTCCTTTTTGAGTTCTAGGCAATCCCAAAACAAAATCCATACTAATTGCATCCCATAGCCTCTGTGGAATTGGTAATGGCTGATACAAACTAGTGTTATGTTGTCTTCCTTTTTCATACTGACAAATTTTTCATTTTTTCATGAACTTCTTCACTTCTTCCCTCATGCTTGGCCAATAGTACGAATTACTTAGCTATGCAAATGTCTTATTGTGACCAAAATGTCAAGCTAAACCTCCACTATGTTTTTATTTCAATAGGTTGTCTCTCATTGAACACTTCGGTATGCACAATTGGCTTCCCCTGAACGGTAATCCATATTGAATCAAATATTTATTCCATGGGATTTTGTCTCCCAATAAAGGAATATTGCATGCTTCATAAGCTTCTTTAAAATCTATATCTTCTCTATACATCTCTTTGAGGTGCTCGAACCCCAAAGTCTCCACTGGGAATTCATGTACAATTAAACTCCTTCTGCTCAAAGCATCTGCAACTTTGTTATAAGTTCCAACAATGTGTTTAATAATAAAAGTAAAATTTTGCATAAATTCTACCCATTTTGCATGTTTCTAATTCAACTTTTCTTGCCTCACTGTACAAGACAAATTCTTTAGGAATTAGACAGTGCCTCCATTTTTTCAAATCTTGAATCACTGCATAAAATTCCTTGTCATACGTGGAATACTTTTGCTTGGTGTCATTCAATTTCTCACTGAAATAAGCAACTGGCCTATTATCTTGACTCAAGACTGCTCCAATAGCTAATCCACTTGCATCACATCTCACCTAAAATGTTTTTCCAAAATCTGGTAAGACCAGAATTGGTTGCTCTGTGATTTTCTCCTTCAACACTTCGAAACATTTTTTAGCTTCCTCTATCCAACTGAAGGACTTGTGTTTCTTCTTCACGGTGTCTAGCATGGGTGCACATATGCCACTTAAATTTCTGATAAATTTCCTATAAAAACTTGCTAACCCATGAAAACTTCTTACCTCAAATATGATGCTCGGTGATGGCCATTCTCTAATTGCTCTCACTTTTTTTGGGTCCATCTTCATTTCATTTGAAGAGATTACGAAACCCAAATATATGAGCTCCTTCTTCATAAAATAACTCTTCTTCAGATTTATCAATAATTTCTCTTGCTGCAAACTTTCCATCACTAATGTCAAATGTTTTAAGTGTTCTTCCTTCGTCTTACTGAAGATTAGTATGTCATCCAGATATACTATGACAAATTTTCCTATGAAGTCTTTCAACACTTCATTCATTAATCTCATAAATTCACTTGTTTCATTTGTCAACCGAAATGGCATGACCAACCATTCAAACAATCCTTCATTTTTCTTGAGTGTTGTTTTCCATTCATCTCCCTCTCTCATTCTTATTTGATAATATCCACTTTTCAAGTCTATCTTGGAAAAATAACTTTCTCCACTCAAATAGTCTATCAAATCATCCATCATTGGTAAGGGAAGTCTGTACCTAATGGTTATCTTGTTGATGGCTCGAGAATCTATACACATTCTCCATCCTCCATCTTTCTTTGGGCTTAACACAGTCGGTATTGTGCATGGGCTTAGGATTTCTCTGACTAAACCTTTATCCAACAACTCCTGGACTTGCTTTTTGACTTCCTCATTCTCTCTAGGTGTCAACCTATAAGCTGCTTTGTTTGGTAAACTAGCTCCTGGAATAAAGTCAATATGATGGATTATACTCCTTATAGGTGGCAATGAGTGTGGTAACTCATCCACTACTATATCAACAAAGTTTTCTAATAGTTCATGGATTTCTACAGGCAAATCTTCTGCAGAATTATTTGTAAGGATAACTCTAGGCTTCCTTACTACAACAAACTGCATTTCTTTCTCCTTCTTGACTTCATTCAAGAGTTCCTTCCCGCTCATGAGAAGTATGCTTGAACTATCTTTTGCCTTTGGCTCCTTGTCTTCTATGGGTAATAACATATGTGTTCTATCATTCTTTTCTAGAGTATAGGTATTCTTCCTTCCATCATGAACAACCTTTCGGTCATATTGCCATGGCCTCCCCAGTAAAATATGACAGACATCCATAGGAATTACATCACATAATATTTCATCTTTGTAGCCTCCTATTTTAAATTCAACTTGGCATTGTTGACTTACCATTACTTGATGTCCTTTCTGCAACCAAGATACCTTGTATAGATTTGGATGTGCAGTTGTCTTCAATTCCAGCTTCTCCACCATCTCTGTGGATACTAGATCGTCAGCGCTCCCACTGTCTATGATCACCTTGAAAACTCTGTATTTCGTTTTGCAAGCAGTTCTGAACAGGATTGTTCACTGAATTGGTTCCTCTGGTTCCTTTTCTGGTTTAAGAAGGATTTTCCTCATCATTAGGTTCTTTCCTCCTTCAGATGCTTTTGTTTCCACATGCTTCTGTTATGCGGTAATGTGTGCTTCTCGACCTTCTCCTTCTCTTTTCCTATCAGGACATTCCCAAGATTTGTGTCCTTCCTTTCCATAGGTATAGCATTTAACCATGCCTCCTATGGATCTTCCTCTTCCTCTACCTCTGAAAAAGAAATTATTCCTCCATACTATCCTTCTTTAGAACTTCCACCCTTCTCATGGTGACTATGTTGTTTATCAGCTTCAGGCTTCGAATTCGGTAACTTCTCTCTGTTGGTTCCCTTACCTCTACTTGAATTTCCGCCTCTGCTTCGTTGGCTTTGTCTCCTGGCCAATTTTTCTTCAGCTTTCAAGGCTGCTTGATAGGCATCCTCAACTGTACTAACCGACATCATGTTGATCTCATCTTGTATTTCATATCTCATCCCATTGATATATCTGGTTGTCTTCTCCTCTTCATTCTCTTTTTATCCAACCCTAATGTTTAGTCTGTAAAATTCTTCAGTGTACTCCTTCACTAATAAACCCCTCTGTATCAGGTTCTGCAATCTTCTGTAAATATTGATTTGGTAATACTTCGGGATAAATTTGGCCTTCAACTTGGCTACCATCCTATCCCATTTTTAAATTTTCTGCTTACCATTTCTCTTGCATTCGGCTTGTAGTTCATCTCACCATAACGATGCATGACCTTTCAGTCTTGTCACTGCATTCTTCACCATCTTGTCTTCTTCGATATCTTCATAATTGAAGTATTTGTCCATAGCACGTACCCAGTCTAACAATTCTTCAACTTCTAAATTTCCTTCATACATAGGTACCTCTATTCTTTCTCTGGCTCTTATCTTAGAAACAACTTTTATCAAGCGATCTTGTGCAACATCCTCTGTTAAATTTTATTTGACCTCTTCTTCTTCTTCATATTCCTCTTCACTAACATCACCAACATCTGGTGCTCTCCTCTATGGTGTCTCCATGGTGTCCATTATCATTCGGATTCACCTAATTTCTTCTTCCATTTATGCATTCGCTCTACGCCTTCTTGGTGGCATGATTTCATTGCATCAGGTATAAACATAAATCATTTTTTCTTTTATACCACAAATGATACCAACTTTCCTTCTTTCTCCTTTTGTCTGTTGTCTACAAACAAAATCAAAATCTTCTCTCTGATACCACCTGATGCAACCCCTCCACCTCAGCAGGGTATGCCGACCTCTCGGTCACTGGATCTTTACTAAACTGAGCTGGAACAGCTCTTCGATTCCCTATTGGAATCCCACGAACAAATATCCATAGGTCTTTTTATAAACTCATCCCGTGCAAACTGGCACCAATCTTGAGCCTCCTCCTCCACGTGACCACTACCTGTGACCACAAGCCTAAACCAAAATGTGAGTCGCGTTTCATGATTTCAGGAATGTAGGTCTGATGTCACTCTAACACTCCAACCTCCAAAAACCAACTAGGAGCCTAGCAAGATCTACCCCTCTCTCCTATGCACTCGGTGTGACCTTCCTCTAGGAACTGGGTCCCAACTCCCAAATATTTCAGGATTTCGTGATTTGGAGAACCAATGAATGGTCCTTCCTTCCCTTAAAAATCTCTGATTCACAAAGATACGATGGTTCTAGATCCTCCGCTAACCAACGATCCAGATTAAGTCGATGATTCACTTTTCACGACTTGGGAAAGTCTTCACTTTCGTCTTCCCGATGATCAAAACTCTGAAACCGTGACCATGCTAGATCGATGATTTACAGGTCTCCCTATCCAATGGCCTAGATTAAATTGATATTTCACATATCGGGACTTCATGTATCACGAATTTGAAATCCTCTTCTCCTCTATTCTCTCGATCCCCGAAATGTTGAATTTCTCCTTGGACAATCAATGCTCCAGATCTCTCCGCAATCAACGTCTAGGATCTTTTCTCAATTCTGTGTTTTGCGAATTCCATGAATCTTTCCTTTGACTTCCTTTAGTCATGATTCAGTGAAATATTGATCATTTGCCACACGTCCCTCCCGATGGATGGTTCTGATGGTGTCGGGATTTCACGATTTTGAAAAACCTTCTCTTCTATGCAACTCTAAAGAGTTAAAACCCACGTACGTTCTTTTGGATCCGACGATTGTCGATCCATGCACTTAGATCTGATGATTGAGATTTGATTCCTCTTTGCTCGTTCCTCTGTACGTAAAGAGCTAAGGTTCATGCACTTCTTTCTGATCTGACGACTATCGATCTGCTCCACGGTGATCCAACGATCACTGTCGTTCTTCTTCCAGAACTTCTAGTATCTCTTTGTCTTGGAAGATTTATCCATTGTCAAAGGTACCAACCCTTTGTTCTCTCGATGAATCTATCTTAGAGACTTCACCAACAATTGTGAAAAGTTTTATCTCTCCTGGGCTTCTATCCTTGAAAGGATTTTGATCTCCCACGCACACCTTTCATTCTCGGGATTTCGAATAACTCATTTCGAAGGATTTTCTTAAAAAGAAAATGCTTCTCGCCCACCTGATGCTCTTCTACTCTGGTTCTTTGAAGCTTATTAGTTTCTTGATACTGTGCACACCTTTCACCTGGTCTGAGTTTCTTTGATTCTCTTTGAACTTCTCTTTGATTCAATCCAAGACTCAATCCACTCACTCCTTACGTTCGAGATGCACACCTTGCATACAAGTATCAGAAGATAAACGATTGAAACTCAACCATCTTCATCATAGAATCATACATTCAATCTCTCTAACACTTATACATGAAATGAACTTGTAACAAATCATACACACAAAATAATATTTGTTCAATCTCACATGAAATGAACACAGTCCAAGGATTCGGGACAATTTTCTGTATGTTCTATTCATTCATGAAAAATGAAAATACAAAGTGTTTCTGCTACTCTACTCTGTCTAGCACAAAACATACTCTCTCTATTACAATGCAACAATCAACTATCTAAGGACCGCTCCACGAGCTCTTTCGTCCTGTTATGAAATCTATCATTTCAAACTTCAAAGCTAATACCTACTCTTTCCTATTACAATAACTGCTAATTAATGCCAGATAGATTCGACACTCCATATCTGCAATTTTCTTACTATCCTTTCATACTTTACAAACAAGATACAATTTAAAATGATGTATTCAAAAATATCTCAACAACTCTTTAAATTCTGAGTTAAATGCTCGATTTGAAATTCTATCATTGCTGAGATGTCCTCTGTTTTTATGTTAGGGTCCTAACCCGCACATAGGTAGAGCAATATATCTGGATGTAATAAAGGTCAATATTAATAAGGCCTTTCAATAAAATAGAATAAGGTGGATGTAAGAAGACCTAATAGAAGCTTTCGCTTCTAGAAGGATCTTCCTCTAGATGCTTCTCTTCATAAACATATTTAGTATAAATAAGGGTTGAGGGTATGAAAACCATAGCTTGGAGATTATTGTAATAGAGAACTACTCGACTGGAGGTTGCCCCCTCGAAGAGGCCCGTGAACATTGCTTTCTGAATCAAAGTGCTATTTCTATTGTTGTTCTTATATCATTTTTGTGTTATTGTGGAGATTATGCTGGTTATATTACTGTTACTCTTCCATTTCTAGCATTTTATTTCTGTTCTGCATACTTTTTGTATCTGGTATATTACAAGTGGTATCAGAGCACTTTCCTTGGCAGAAATTGTGGGAATTTTTTTTCCAGGGTAGAGACGTATTCCGATGTCTTTAAGCCATAGAATGTTGTCGTTACGTGCATTAACCTGTGGTTGGGGGATTCATACACGTAAGAAATACAAGTGGTTCTTAAGCTCACATCTGTTGGCCACCCTTGTAACCCCTGTTGGTACCCCTTCGAGTGGTAGCACATCAGACAACACCTATGTATGGATCGACCTAGATTTCTTGAAGCCCTCTTTAGATAAACCGATCGGCCGCCTCATTGCTATAGTGCCATCAAGAACAACACTCAGGAAAATACTCTTTAGTACCTGGGTAGTTGGGTAGTATGGCTAAGGGTACGGTCTATCCTCCTTAGTTAGTTCCATGAGATATTGGGCCAAGTACTACTGTTGGACCCTGCACATATATCAAATAGCTATAGCACAGGGCAAACCCTTTTCTGTAGAACCCTTGAATACCTAACCTTTGGGGCACAGAAACATAAACAAATTAAAACAGACAAGATCTATTTCCGCGCAACCGTGTTCAGGTTGCCAAGTAAATACACATTTATTTTTGGATAAGCATTTGGGATTTCATCGTTGTAGTATTCTTCAGACCGGAGTATAATTCCGCAGGTAAAAAAAAAGTCTCGAATTTTTTTCACCATTAATTGAGACCTATTCCATTGGATTCATCTCTTCTCCCTTATCACATTCATCCATATCATTTTTCGGAAAAAAAATTGACCCTGCCCGCCCCTTTTCAGTTCACCCATCCTCATGGCCCATACCCATAGCCAAGACCTAGAAGCTCGCTTCAACACCTTGCAATCTGGTTTCCTCGAGACCCAAAAGGAAGTGAAACAACTAAATTCCACTGTTGCTTCCATCGATACATCCATCAATACAACCATAAATACAACCATGCATTCCTCAATGGAGGAAGTCAAACAAGAACTGACCACCCAGCTTGAATCTGTCTTTGCATCACTCTACATCAAACTGAGGATACCTACAGATGACCCTTTCTCTGACACACCTCCAAAGACTGAAGGTGAACATTCCTCCCATTCCCATACCTTTCAGCACCATCACTTTCAATGTGACCTACGCCTTCCATGGGTGGATGTGACCAAATTTGATAGCTAAGATCCCACTGGTTGGGTCACCCAAATGGAACATTATTTCTCTTTATACGACATTATGGATGACTTGGCCAAACTCTGGTATGGTGTTCTCCATCTAGATCAAGAATGTTGGCAATGGTGGCAATGGAAAAAAACTTCCCATCAAGGGTATATTACTTGGACCCAATTTGTGCCTGAGCTTTATGAACACTTTGACACTGACACCAACCATTTGGGCCATTAGACAAAGTTGAAACAATCAGGAACAATAGAAGACTTCATAGCTGCCTTTGAGTGCCTGGATTTTTGAACAGAGGGCATGACTGATGCTTTCTTTCGAGAGTGTTTTATTAGTGGCCTCAAGTATGAGATTCATGCCCATGTCCTCATGGCTCGAACTTCGAGTTGGGTGGAGGCTACTAAAAAAGATAAAGAAGCACAACAGGTTGTATCCTCTCAAAACCATAAACCCTCCTTTATACCTCACCCTAAACCCATAAATCCCACTACTCCCTCTGTCCCATTAAAGATCCAAAAATTGACCAAGGCTGAAATGGCTAAATGCCAACTGAAAGGCCTTTGTTATAATTGTGATGAAAAATATTTCTTGGGCCACAAGTGTAAGGAACAAAATATTTTTATGGCCATCTCTGAGGATATTTCGGAAGAGGATGTTGAAACTCCCCTTGTGCCTGAGTCACCTGAAATCACTGACATAACCCATACCTCAGACCCTCCCAAAGTGGAACCGATCATTTCCCTCAATGCTCTCACTGGCTTCTTCACCCCCCAAACCCTCAAGTTAATTGGTTACATCAAGCATCGGAAGGTCATCATTTTGGTTGTTAGTGGAAGCACCCATAATTTTATTCATCGTCGCATTGCCCAAGAAACTCATTGCTACATCCATGCCATCAACAATTTCCAAATCATGATTGCCAATGGTGGTTCCATAAAATGTGGAGGGCACTGTGAAAATGTTCATCTCCAAATCGGTGACTACCACCTAAAATCCCATATGTTTTTTATCGACATGAGCGGTTGTGACATTGTGTTGGGTGCAGACTAGCTAAGGACTTTGGGTCCCATTCTCATGGATTTTAAGGAATTAACCATGCAATTCAACCAGGAAGGCCACCAATAAAAATTCCAAGGCATCACTGTTGGTTCACCTGAGGTCATTAGTTCCCATCGAATGGAAAAGATGCTCAAAAAAGGTCATTTCGGTGTCATTGCCCAACTCCATGCCATACAAGCAACATAGACACCCCCGGTGCCACAAGACCTCCAAGCCCTCCTTTCTAAACATAAAATGGTATTTTCCACTCCCCAAGGACTCCCTCCTTCCCGCACTGTTCATGATCATTCCATTCCCCTTGTATCCGGAAGCCTTCCTCCCAATATCCGTCTGTATCGCCGCCCCTTTTCACAAAAAACTGAAACTGAGAAAATGGTCCAGGAACTCCTTAATACAGTCATTATCCTCCCTAGTACGATCCCTTACTCTTCTCTTGTAGTCATGGTCCTAAAGAAAGAAGGTTCTTGGAGAATGTGTCCTGACTTTCGTGCCCTCAACAAACTGACCATTAAAGACAAATTTCCCATTCCTGTCATTGATGACATCCTGGATGAATTGAGTGGTGCCCAATTCTTTACTAAACTTTATCTTCACTCGGGATATCACCATATATGTATGAAAGAGAAAGACATTCCCAAGATATCCTTTCGAACTCATGAGGGCCACTATGATTTTTTGGTCATGCCCTTTGGCTTGTGTAATGCCCCCTCCACCTTCCAAAGCCTCATGAATCATGTCTTCCATCCTTTTCTCCATCATTTTGTCGTAGTTTTATTTGATGATATCCTCATCTATAGTAAAACCTGGACAAACCATCTTATTCATGTGGATTGAGTTCTCCATCTACTCTCTCAGCACCAACTTTTCCTCAAACAGTCTAAATGTTATTTTGATGCCTCGAAAGTAAATTACTTGGGTCATATGGTTGGCAAGGATGGCGTCAAGGTGGATCCGAAAAAGATTGAAGCTATGCAAGACTGGATGCACCCAAAGACTCTCAAAAGCTTGCATGGATTTCTAGGCTTAATAGTGTATTATTGCAAGTTTGTTAAGAATTATGGAAATATTGCAACACCTCTCACTGCTCTCCTAAAAAAGAACTCTTTCACTTGGACTCCAGCCACAACTCAATCTTTCCAAACCTTGAAGATGGCCATGTGCACCACTCTGGTTCTGGCCCTTCCTGATTCCACAAAGACCTTTGTGTTGGAATGTGATGCCTCAAGGAAAGGAATCGGTGATGTCCTTATGCAAGAGGGTTGAACTTTGGCCTTCACCAACAAGAAAATATCTGAAAGGAATTTGGGCAAACCCATCTATGAAAAGGAAATGTTGGCTATTTTGCATGTCATTGATCTATGGCGCCCTTATCTCTTGGGGAAACGTTTCCAAATTAAGACAGACCATCAAAGCCTCAAGTACTTTCTAGAACAATGCATTTCCTCCCCAGAGCAACAAAAATGGATGACTAAACTCTTTGGATATGATTATGAGATCATTTACAAGAAAGGAAAAGACAATGTGGTGGTGGATGCACTGTCCCGAAAATATGAAGAAGAAGGATCCCTTTTTTCTCTTTCCTTCATTGTACCAGATTGGCTCCAAGTTGTTTGCCAGGAATGGCTACAAGATCCCAAAAGTTCACATTTGATCTGGCAATTGCAAGCCAATGCTCCAACTCCCCTAGGGTACTCTTGGCTCTAGGATGAGCTTCGATACAAAGGCCTTTTGTATTTAAGTAAACAATCAAAGCTTAAATCCACGGTACTTTCTGTGCTTCATTCTACACCCACAGCGGGGCACTCCGGGTTCACGAAAACCTATGACAGGTTCAAAACGTTCTCTTTTTCTAGGATGGTATGAAACAGGACATCCATAATTTTGTAGTTGAATGTGATGTGTGTCAATGAAACAAGGGAGAAATAATCAAATCTTTGGGCACACTACAACCGCTTCCAATTCCACCTGCTATTTGGAAGAATATCTCTATGGACTTTATTACCGACTTACCAAAATCAGGAAATAAATCAGTCATAATGGTGGTTGTGGATCACCTTTCCAAGTATGCTCATTTCTGCTCTCTTTAACACCCATTTACTGCATCCACGGTGGCTCAAATTTTCATGGACTAGGTCTTTAAGCTTCATGGCATGCCCCACTTTATTGTTTCTGATCGTGACCCAACTTTCACAAATAATTTTTGGCAAGAACTGTTCAAGCTACAAGGCACCCAATTGCATCTCAGCACAACTTATCATCCCCAGACTAATGGTCAAACAGAAGTTGTCAACAAGTGTTTGGAAACATATATGAGGTGTTTTTCCTCTGAAAAGAAAAATCAGTGGGCTCAATGGTTACCCCTACCTGAATGGTGGTACAATACTTCCTACCATACAGCTACACACATGACTCCTTTTGAAGCGGTATATGGATAGAAGCCACCTTCAGTTCTCTCATACTTACTAGGTACCTCAAAGGTCCAAGCGGTTGACCAAACACTTACAGTTCGAGAGGATATTCTCCATACCCTCCAAGAGAACTTGGTCATGGCACAAAATTGCATGAAGCAACAAGCAAATCAAGGTCGCTCTAAACGTCAATTTGCAGAAGGGGATCAGGTGTTTATGTGTCTGCAACCATAGAAACAAACTTCCCTCAAGGCTGAGCATTGTCAAAAGATAGCGCCCAAATTTTATGGTCCTTATACAGTTCTCAAGCGTGTGGGACAAGTCGCATATCTGTTAGCTTTGCCCAGTCATTTGAAGATACATCCGGTTTTTCATGTTTCATGCTTAAAGAAGGTGATTGGAACTAGGTGCCAAATTCAAACCAACCTTCCCGAGTTAGCTGAGAAGGATCCATTTGGCTACAGCCAGAAGCAGTTTTGGACCAGCGTGAGCGTTGCTTGCATCAGTGAAGCATCAAGGAAGTGCTAGTCTAGTGGAAAGATACAACTCCAGCAGATGCCACTTGGGAACCAACTACCATTCTGCAGTGATTTCCACATCTCAAGCCTTGAGGACAAGGCTATTTTTAAGGGGGCGGACATGTTAGGGTCCTAACCCGCACATAGGTAGAGCAATATACTTAGATGTAATAAAGGTCAATATTAATAAGGCCTTTCAATAAAATAGAATAAGGTGGATGTAAGAAGACCTAATAGAAGCTTCCACTTCTAGAAGGATCTTCCTCTAGATGCTTCTCTTGATAGACATATTTAGTATAAATAAGGGTCGAGGGTATGAAAACCCTAGCTTGGATATTATTGTAACAGAGTGTTGCTCGACTGGAGGTTGCCCCCTCAAAGAGGCCCATGAACATTTCTTTCTGAATCAAAGTGTTATTTCTGTTGTTGTTCTTATATCATTTTTGTGTTATTGTGGAGATTATGCTGGTTATATTACTGTTATTCTGCCATTTCTAGAATTTTATTTATGTTCTTCTTACTGTTTATATCTGGTATATTACATTGCCTCCATGTGTGCGTTGTTGACTTTGAAGGCGATGCTCCTGCATCAGCCAACAAACCCTAAATAAGAACTAGGGTTGATTAGGTGAATATTGGTTTTTGAGCTCGATTTTTTTTTCCCAAAAGCATGGAGAGAGGTATGAGATCCTTCGAGGTAATGGTTGATGACCTAACCCCACCGACACACATATATGAACAATAATGACCATCCCCCTCCATGACATCTTTGTAGGGATCCACAAAAGCAAGTCATCTAAACATCCTCCTTGGTACAAAATGGAAATAAATCTCCAGATATCATTGGACCCTAGTAGGTGTACTGACTTGTCAAGCTGAGGTCTAATAAGCATGTCATTATCACAAAGTTTGTTATTTATAAAGTAAAATAATGAGGCTATACTAGGCAGTGAACAAAAAAATTGTTCCTCTGAAATGCCATCTACTGAATAATCAACCAAAGGGTCGTAGGTCTCCATATCATGAAAACTCTTTAGAAACCCTATATATATATATAATTTTTTAGTTATAGTTGACCCAATTTCTTGAAACTTTGTTGGTTTTTGAATTCTAACTCATTGACAAAGATTTTTTTATGATGCCCATTTTAGCCCAAAATTTACTCTAATGTAGGTCATATTCTAGATGTATTTGAGCCATACTTGTGTAGTATCAGACCCATATCTAGTTCATATACATATAGAAGTTTTATTTGGTCCATGTTCTTTACATATACTTATCAAATGAGTCATACCCACATCATATTATTCATATATGTATATATGGGCTATATTCTAGTTGTATCGAATCCATATCCCTATCTTACAAATTTATAAGGAACCAACTGAAGTGGATCCAAATGGTAACATTGATTCTAATTTCAAAGTAAAAATTCAAATTTTGGGGCTCACATAGAAAATCAATTTTGTGGGCAAATCACAATTTCTTTTGGTAAATTTCTTACCTAGAGATAGAAAATAAAATTGTAAGGATCATATACTTTTTATAAGGCCTATTGAGGTGAAATTATCCCTACAATTTATTTAGGCATATATTCCAAGAAAGAACATTGCCCACTTTTGGAGACAACCTATTATTTTTAATTGTAATGCATGCATAGTTGTATGTGTCTACATTAGAGAAGCCATTGTACTTACATGAAATGGTATAGAAAAAATCCCAACAATGAGGGTATGGATGTTTGTACTCTAAAATCCCCAAATGGGTCACATGGTGAAAATTCAGGTGACAAGTCCCTAAAGCGATAGAGGTTCAACTTTGTGGTGAATTCTTCCATGCCTCGGTGGATCACTACCATTCCCTTTGAGACTCAACGTGGTGCTCAAAATATAACCCAACATTGATGTCATCCTACATTGCTTTGGATTTGAGTAAATGGATCGATTATGGGGATTGGGGATCCTCCTGTATCATTGGGTCTATAATTTTCAACTGAACAGGTTATGATAACTAGAGTCTTTTCAAACTATATGTTGTTAGAATTATGCAAGTAGAAAAATAATGTCACAACTTGAAACAAGGGCTTGAATTGTTGGTTGTGTTGTTGGATTGTTGGTTGAATTTTGGGTAAGTGTTATAACATCAATTTCCACCACATATGCATTGATGAAATGTTGGCCTTTCCCTTTCCCACTTGTAGACATTAATCCCCTTTTCCTCCTATGGATTCATCAAAAAACACTATTTTTTGGCATATATGCACCCTAACAACTATGCAAGGCATGTACATACATGCGTTACTCCATTGCATAGCGTATATGCCTTATTGTTTCTAAAAAAAAAAATATTTTGTGTATATTTTGGTGGGGTTCATGGGTTCACCCGATTCCTGACCCTCTATTGCCCATACACAATTGTTTATAACCACTCCAACAACTTGGAGAGGGCATAAAATGAGCCTAATGCTAGAGGAGAAGAAAAAAGATACTTGAAGCAACATAATGATGGCATTTTCTTCCCCATCTACAAGCCCTTATTCCCTTTTTGTTGATTCGTTTCCTCGGACTTAGAAAACCTAGTTTTCCAACCTTTCCTTTCTCTACATATCTGGTCAAGAAGAATCTCATTTGTCTTATTTGGATTTGCATGACCATTGGAGTCAGAGGTGTTATCTATAGTCAATGGCCTGGGTAGAGGGACCTGAAGTCCAGTTTTGGAGCAGTGTTGCAACAAATACATGTCGTAACTACCTTTGTCTTGATGTTTATTAATGAAGAGACCTCTTTCCCTTCAATTACTTATGTTTTAATGCATGATGATTATATTTCAGCATATAAGTTATTAGAACACTAATTGATTCAATTTCTTTGCTTTCAAACATTTTTATGAGAGTTTGTTATTATATAACTACCCCCTTTGTAGTTGTGTAAGACAACTGCCCCCCTAATCAACACTTAGGTTGATGGGATGTTCAAATTTACCTTATTTTACTCAAGATATGTTATTGGATTCATCAATAAATCGTGTGAAGACTTCTCTTATCACAATATATACTGTATTAAATCTTACTAATTCTTAGAGAATCTCCTTTCTTTAGTTTACTAAGGTTACTAAGTTCCTAGCACTGCCAATCCGATAGTTAGGATTATTACTTTCCATCAAATTAACGTTATGTGGTGATTCAAACTCAATCCCATAAGAATGATCTATTTCTAGGGTCGACATCCTCTTCGACAACATCAGTCTGATGGATCGTCCTATGAGATCCAACGGTCCTTAGACTCAAGATTCAATGACTATGATTTCATCGACACCTCTACAGACTCGACGATTACCTTACCACTCAATGCCCATTCTCCCTACTAATGAAAGGGAACCACGACATCTACGATTGAGATTAAATCTCTCCCAATCACCAATAAAAAATCCTCCTACATTCTTGGAGTTCTCTCCCACGGGGCGTCTCCACTCTAATACCCTGAACCACTCCGACCAGTTCACTCTAACCACACACACTCCGACAAACACTATGCACTTTAAAGTTTACAACAGTTCGCCAAATAAGGTTCCTCCACCCTCCTTTTCATATCAATTCACATGAAATCCAACGGCTAATATCCCACAACATCTCTCGCTAGATCAATAGCT
>ML809220.1:146806-169655 GCA_009831015.1 Picea engelmannii
ACAATGAGGGTATGGATGTTTGTACTCTAAAATCCCCAAATGGGTCACATGGTGAAAATTTAGGTGACAAGTCCCTAAAGCGATAGAGGTTCAACTTTGTGGTGAATGCTTCCATGCCTCGGTGGATCACTACCATTCCCTTTGAGACTCAACGTGGTGCTCAAAATATAACCCAACATTGATGTCATCCTTCATTGCTTTGGATTTGAGTAAATGGATCGATTATGGGGATTGGGGATCCTCCTGTATCATTGGGTCTATAATTTTCAACTGAACAGGTTATGATAACTAGAGTCTTTTCAAACTATATATTGTTAGAATTATGCAAGTAGAAAAATAATGTCACAACTTGAAAGAAGGACTTTAATTGTTGACTGTGTTGTTGGATTGTTGGTTGAATTTTGGGTAAGTGTTATAACATCAATTTCCACCACATATGCATTGATGAAATGTTGGCCTTTCCCTTTCCCACTTGTAGACATTAATCCCCTTTTCCTCCTGTGGATTCATCAAAAAACACTATTTTTTGGCATATATGCACCCTAACAACTATGCAAGGCATGTACATACATGCGTTACTCCATTGCATAGCGTATATGCCTTATTGTTTCTAAAAAAAATAATATTTTGTGTATATTTCAGTGGGGTTCATGGGTTCACCCAATTCCTGACCCTCTATTGCCCATACACAATTGTTTATAACCACTCCAACAACTTGGAGAGGGCATAAAATGAGCCTAATGCTAGAGGAGAAGAAAAATCATACTTGAAGCAACATAATGCTGGCATTTTATTCCCCATCTACAAGCCCTTATTCCCTTTTTGTTGATTCGTTTCCTCGGACTTAGAAAACCTAGTTTTCCAACCTTTCCTTTCTCTACATATCTGGTCAAGAAGAATCTCATTTGTCTTATTTGGACTTGCATGAGCATTGGAGTCGGAGGTGTTATCTATAGTCAATGGCCTAGGTAGAGGGACCTGAAGTCTAGTTTTGGAGCAGTGTTGCAACAAATACATGTCGTAACTACCTTTGTCTTGTTGTTTATTAATGAAGAGACCTCTTTCCCTTCAATTACTTATGTTTTAATGCATGATGATTATATTTAAGCATATAAGTTATTATAACACTAATTGATTCAATTTCTTTGCTTTCAATCATTTTTATGAGAGTTTGTTATTATTTAACTACCCCCTTTGTAGTTGTGTAAGACAATTGCCCCCCTAATCAACACTTAGGTTGATGGGATATTCAAATTTACCTTATTTTACTCAAGATATGTTATTGGATTCATCAATAAATTGCGTGAAGACTTCTCTTATCACAATATATACCGTATTAAATCTTACTAATCCTTAGAGAATCTCCTTTCTTTAGTTTACTAAGGTTACTAAGTTCCTAACACTGCCAATCCGATAGTTAGGATTATTACTTGCCATCAAATTAACGTTATGTGGTGATTCAAACTCATTCCCATAAGAATGATATATTTCTAGGGTCGACATCCTCTTCAACGACATCAGTCTGATGGATTGTCCTATGAGATCCAACGGTCCTTAGACTCAAGATTCAATGACTATGATTTCATCGACACCTCTATAGACTCGATGATTACCTTACCACTCAATGCCCATTCTCCCTACTAATGAAAGGGAACCATGACATCTACGATTGAGATTAAATCTCTCCCAATCACCAATCAAAAATCCTCCTACATTCTTGGAGTTCTCTCCCACGGGGTGTCTCCACTCTAATACCCTGAACCACTCCGACCAGTTCACTCTGACCACACACACTCCGACAAACACTATGCACTTTAAAGTTTACAACAGTTCGCCAAATAAGGTTCCTCCACCCTCCTTTTCATATCAATTCACATGAAATCCAACGGCTAATATCCCACAACATCTCTCGCTAGATCAATAGCTCTTAGACTCCCAGGTCGTCGAACTTCCCCACAACCTTCCGTCCAAGCCTCTGACATTATTCACTCTAAAGGACTCATAAATCATATCAACGACCCCAACACACTAATACACTCTCTGATGGATCAACATTTTTTGTTAACTCAGAGCCTTCCCCATCAGCTTCCCAACATAGTCTTGCACTAGGCCCTTTTGGCAACAGCATCCTTCGACCAATGATCAAGATCTTCCACCTAAGACAATCCGATGGCTATGAATCCTTCTGGCCTAAAACATTGGTTCTCTTCATTGGATTAGTCATATTCAGAACTTAACCAATCCTAGGTTCCTCCTCTAGCCTTTCCCTAGGTTCTACCAAACCTTCAAGAGTTTGGGGGTGTCCGAGTTTAAACCATCCATGTAATTCTATTAGGAACTTGGATGAATAAATTGCAATTCCTACAAACTTTCTATCTAAGACATGTGATTATCTTAGGTATTAAGGTCTATTAACTCACATAGGGCTTCCCCAAACACCAGGGCACTCTTTTCACTATCCAAATGAAGATTTTTTCCATATCTTGTAAACTTTCCTGTAAAGAGTAAGTGTTTCTACAAAATTGAGACTCTATGGGTCTACACCGAGGCCCTCCCCATTCACTAAGACCTATCCTCTGTCAGTTTTGGGGTGAACATTTTCTTCATGTATTGCAAGATTTCCACTCAAATCCTCATAGTCCTCATGGTGATCCATATTGGATCATTATATTATTTTTCATCTATCTCACTACATTTTGGGTGGAAAAATTAGAGGAATCAACTTGTAGGGCCATTTCAGCAGCTGGCCAAATTTGGAAATTTGGGTCCAAAACATAGTGATAAATCTTCCAGAGCCATTTTGAGGCATCAAACAACCTTTTTTTTTGGTCCAAACCTTGTTATGACGGAATATTCTAAATTAAACACGTTGATACATTTCCAATGACGCAGATTGTTCGTCAATCGAAATTCGTATGAGAAATTTATGCCTCCCACAAGTTGACCTACTATGTTGATCACCATGGTGCAAGTGGATTCCACGTTAGCCCCCATTACTTAGACATGTGGGGATAGCGATGTAGTGAATTTTCTAATAACATTATAAAAGGTCCAAAACCTTATCACAATTGAAGGTTGAGGAAGTAAAAAACCTATCCCTAGATGGATATCGGGCTATGTTAAATACCGAGCCACTAAGAGGAGAATGTGTTCCATTATGTTTCATTGTATCTTGTTCCATAGTTGAGAGGAACATATGGGAGTGGTATTCTGTGAGCATAATAGAGGAGGAGAGATTTTGTAGCGGCCATACAGGCCATAGGTCAAAGACATTTCCATAGAGAGTGCCTCTTTCTTTGTACTTGCATCATTTCTTTACCAAAGAAAAGAGAGTAGAACAACCTCACCTTCTAGCTGGTTTTTTTTCTTGTATTGGGTTTCCAAGGTCATATCTTGTGTTTATTTGTGCATGGTGTGAATGTGTTTTACTATTCTCTATTTTTCTACATCTGATCTATTCTATCAGTAACTAAATATTTTGGAGATATAAAGGAAATTAACCTTAGCAATAAATATTTCAGTATTCTATTACATCTATTGTGACGAACTATTCTAATGGAATATCCACGATAGTTTACAAATCATATTGGTACTAGACCAAGTTTTTATTTTGGTTATTTGTGGGAAGTTGCAGGATCCAAGAATCAAATTAAAGAGAAGTCATAGAAAACCATAGCCATGGTAGACTAGTTTGTTCATAATAAACCTCGAGATCCAATAGAAGAGAGATTTGAGCAGTTGAAAGAACAATTTGTCGACATCAATCTCAATATGAACCTCCTCATGGTGTCTTAGAAAGAAATCTCAGACCATTCAGAGATAATGGAGGCTCTAACTGAGAGAACAGATCAGAGGGGAAATCAAAAGATCAGGAAGAAAAGGAACCGTGGAAAGAATCTGAAAAGAGTAGTTGAGTTCAAGTGCCATGAACTCTTCACAATCCATATTCAATATGGAAGCAAAAGTGGACATAAATTTATATCAAGGTGAGATCGATGCATAAAAAATGAATTATTGGTTGTAACAACTAGAATTTTATTTTAACGTTCTCCATATAGATGAAGAGCATAAGATTTCATTTGCTAGATTGAAGTTAGAGGGCCATGCTTTAACCTGGTGGGAAAGCCACATGGAAACAATTAGTTTGGAGGGTGATCCACCAATAAGTAGATGGGAGGACTTCAAAACCCTCATCAAGTCCCAATTCTACCCTATCGGGTATGTATACGATGTAAGGTGCCAGAACTATTATAATAGATGAAAACATAAATATTATAGAGAATAACAACAGAGCAACACAATAGATGAAACCACGTCACCAAAATAATACCTTTATTGATAGGAAACAATGTTCACTTTCGTATTCAAGGGGGAAACCTCCAACATAGAAACACTCTATTACATTAATTCTCAAGACAAAACTTCTCATGCCCTCAACTCCTATTTATACTAAATATATCTACCAAAAGAACAATACAGAGGAAGATCTTCTATAACCAGAAGCTTCTATTAGGTCTTCTTACATTTGAATTATTATTTCTTATTAATATTGGCCTTTATTACATGGAAAATATACTATTCTACCTACGTGAGGGGTTAGGGAGGTTAGTCCCTAACATGCCCTCCCCATTAAAAAACAACCTTGTCCTCAAGGCTTGAGATGAGGAAATTGTTGCAGAATAGTAGCTGGCTCCCAGGTAGCATCTGTTGGAGTTGTATATTTCCACTGTACTAACACTTCCTTGATGGTGTGTTGATGGAGACAAGGCTCACGTTGATCCAATACTTCTTATGGCTACAACAATATAGAGCCTTCTTCATCCAACTCGGGAAAACTGGTTTGATTTTGGCACTTAGTTCCAATCACCTTCTTTAAGAAGGAGACATAAAAAACATGATGGAGATTAGAATGACTGGGAAAAGCTAACTGATAGGCCAATTATCCCACGTGCTTGATAACTATATAAGGACCATAAAATTTGGGTGTCAGTTTCTGAAAATGGTTAGTATTGAGTGAAGTTTGCTTATAAGGTTGCAGTCGAAGAAACATCTGGTCCCCTTCAACAAATTGACGTTCTGAGTGACCTTGATCTGCTTGTTGATTCATGTGTTTCTAAGCCATGACCAAATTCTCTTTGAAGGTACGAAGAATAACCTCTCGAACTATAAGAGTTTAATCAACCTCCTAGACCTTATAGACATTGGGCGTGTATGAGAGAACTGAAGGTGTCTTTTTTGCATATACTTCTTCAAAAGGAGTCATGTGAGTAGTTGTATGGTAAGAAGTGTTGTACCACCATTTATCTAGGGGTAACCATTGAGCCCACTATTTTTTCCTTTCATATGAAAAACACCTCAAATATGTTTCTGAACACTTGTTGACAACTTCAGTTTGACCATCAGTTTGGGGATGATAGGCGGTGTTGAGATGTAATTGGGTGCCCTGCAGCCTGAACAATGCTTGCCAAAAAATTGCTGGTGAAAGTGGGGTCTCTGTTAGAAACAATAGAATGAGGCATGCCATGAATCTTGAAGATACGATCCATGAAAATTTGAGCCATAGTGGAGGTGGTAAATGGTTTTTGAAGAGAAAATAAATGAGCATAATTGGAAAGACGATCAAATACCACCATGATGACTGACTTATTTCCCGATTTAGGAAATCCAACAATGAAATCCATATCTATCCCTCCGAATAGCAGGTGGAATCAGAATCAGTTGTAGTGTTCCTAAGGATTTGACTATTTCTCCCATGTTGCATTGACATACATCACATTTGGCCAAAAAAGTGCGAACATATTGTTTCATACCATCCCATAAAAAAAACATTTGAACCTGTTATAGGTTTTGGTAAACGCTAAGTGCCTAGCTGTGGGTGTGGCATGAAGCTCAGAAAGTACCATGGGTTAAAGTTGTGACTGTTTACTTAAATACATATGGCCTTTATAGTGAAGCTCATCATTGTGCCAAGAGTACCCTTTGGAAACTAGATAATTTTCTTGCAATTGTTGGATCAAATGCAAAATTTTGGGATCTTGTAGCCATTCCTAGAGAACAACTTGGAGCCAATATGGTACAATGAAGGATAGGGAAAAAATTGACCCTTCATATTCATATTTTCTTGAAAGAGCATCAACAACCACATTGTCCTTTCCTTTGTTGTAAATGATCTCATAATCATATCCAAATAGCTCAGTCACCCATTTTTGTTGCTTCAAGGATGAAAGAAGTTGCTCCAGAAAATACTTGAGGCTTTGATGATCTGTCTTAGTTTGGAAGCATTTCCCCAATACATAAGGGCACTAGAGATCCACCCCATGTAGAATAGACAACATTTCCTTTTCATAGATTGATTGGCCCAAATGTTTATCTGACAGTTGTTTGATGGTAAATGCCAAAGGCCAACCATCTTGCATAAAGACTGCTCCAATTCCTCTCCTGGAAGCATCACATTATAGGACAAAGGTATTTGTGAATACAGGAAGGGCCAAGACAGGAGTGGTGCAGAAAGTTGCCTTCAAGGCTAGAAAGGAATGTTAAACTATTGGATTCTAAGTGAAAGAATTATTTTTAAGGAGAGCAGTGAGAGGTGCCACAATATTTCCATAATTCTTAACAAACTTGCCATAATAGCCTCTTAAACCCAGAAAACCATGCAATATTTTGAGAGTCTTAGGGCGAGGCCAATCCTGCATAACGTCAATGTTCTTAGGATCCACCGTAACACATGCCTTACCAACAATATGACCCAAGTACTCGACTTCCAAGGCCCCAAAAGCACATTTAGATTGTTTCAGGAAAAGTTGGGGTTGAGAGACTAGATGAAGAACATGATCCACATGAGAAAGATGGGTTTTCCACATCTTACTATATATAGGAATATCATCACAGAAACTAATAAAAAATGATGGAGAAAAGGAAGGAAGACATGATTCATTAGGCTTTGGAAAGTGGAGGGAGAATTACACAAGCCAAAGGGTATGACCAAGAACTCATAGTGGCCCACATGAGTTTGAAATGTAGTCTTAGGAATGTATGCCTCTTTCATATGTATCTGGTGGTAGCCAGAATGAAGATCAAATTTTGTAAGTAACTGGGAACCACTTAATTCATCCAAGAGATCATCAATGACAGGAATGGGAAATTTATCTTTGATGGGAAGTTTGTTGAGGGCACGAAATTCAATACACCCACACTAAGATCCTTATTTATTAAGTACCATGACCACATGAGAATAATATGGGCTAGTACTAGGACGGATAATGCCTTCAATGAGAAATTCTTGAACAATCTTCTCAATTTCATTTTTCTAAGTAAAGGGATGACGATAGGGACGAACATTGGGAGGAAGGATGTCGAGGAAGAGGGGAATGGAATGATCATGAACACCACGGGAAGGAGGAAGTCCCTAGGGAGTGGTAAAAACAACTTGATATTTGGAGAGGATGGATTGGAGGTCAGGAGGCACAAAGGGTGTCTCAGTTGTGTGAATGGAATGGAGTTATGCAATAATGTCAGAATGACCTTTTTTTAGGATATTTTCCCTGCGATGGGAACTGATGATATTAGGGGAAATTGTTGTGATTCCTTGGAACTTATATTGTTGGTACTCCTGGTTGAATTGCATGGTTAATTCCTTAAAATACGTGAGAATGGGGCCCAAATTCATTAACCATTTGGAACCCATCACAATGTCACAACCACCCATGTCGATAGAAAACATATGATATTTCATGTGGTAATGACCAATTTGGAGACACATTTTCACAATGCCCCCCACATTTCATGGACCCACCATTGGCAATCATGATTTGAAAGTTGTTGACTACTCGTATATAGAAATTTTCTTCTTGGGCAATGCGACGATGAATAAAATTATGGGTGCTTCCACTGTCAATGAGGATAATGACCTTTTGATTCTTAATGTAACTAGTTAGCTTGGGGGATTGGGGAGCAGAGAAGCCAGTGAGACCATTCAGGGAAATGACCGGTTCAACCTCTGGGGGGTCTGAGGGTGGAGTCAGGTTAGTGGGTTCAGGTGATTCGGCCACAGGGGGAGCCTCAACCTCTTCTTAAAAAACATTCTCAGAGATGGCCATAAAAAGATTTTGTTCCTTACACTTTTTCTCAGGAAAATATTTTTCATCAAAATTATAATAAAGGCCCTTGAGTTGGCATTGAACCATTTTTCCCGGGTCAATTTTTGGATCTTTAGTGGGGTGGAAGGAGGAGTGGGAGTGACTGGTTTAGGGTGAGGAATAAAGGATGGTTTTCTAGTGTGAGAAGAGACAATTTGTTGTGATTACTTATCTTTATTAGTAGCTTCCACCCAACTCAGAGGGAGATCCATGAGGACATGGGCACAGAGCTCATCCTTGAGGCCAATGATAATGCATTCTCGGAAAAAATCATAAAATATGCCCTCCATGTAGAAATACAATCACTCAAAAGCAGTTATAAAGTATCCTTCCACCTTGTCTTTCCACCTTTGGATCTGGAGGAATTGTTGAAGGGTTTTGAGTACCCTTCCTTATTCATATTTGCATGTGCTTTCCTTTTGTCTTTATATTTATATTTCCGATATTGATGATCATTGACATCTTGCACATTAAGTGCATGGGCCTTTGGTCCTTTGATTTTTCCCATGTTGATGAGCTTGGTCTTCTCTTTTGTCATAGATTCGATAAATTCCTCAAGAGAAGGCATCTTCCAAATGGCTCGAGAGGAGAATTTGACTGAATTGAATGTGGATACAAACACTGAGAATTCAGGACCAAGTTTGGATAGAATGGTGAGAACCTTTTGTTTATCCTCCTTAGATTTATCAACCCCGCAAGCCTTGAGTTGCGACAGTAAATCCTTATATTTTGTAAATAAATATTGGAGATTGTCGAAGATTTTTGGATCCAATGTGAGCAATTCCACATTGATCATGTGACCCCTCATATCATATTTTTTTCCAAAGAGGGTCCAGGCTTCATTGGGGGTTTTACAGGAAGATATGTGAAAGAGGAGATCAGGAGAAATGAGACTGCAAATGTTTCAAATGCTTCATCCATTCGATTTAGATACTTGTATTTTTATATGGATGATGTTGGTTCTGTCTGTGTGTTCATGGTTAACCTATACTATCCTTTGCTTCAAATATGCATGATCATATTCTCCTTCGATGCAAATAATTTGTAAGGTGTAAGAATGAATTCTTTTGGGAATTCCATTTTTCCGCTGTCTTCAATCTTCGGTACCTGCAAAAATAATTTGGTGTGGATTTTCCCTAGAATTCCCTCGTATCTGATACCATGTAAATGTGTTGAACCCACACATAATAGATCTAGTTGGGAATTTACATACACAGTTGCAGAGAAAATAGAAGACAAGAGAAGCAGGAGAGAAAGAATGGGAGAATTCTCATTAACCAAATGAATCATTGATAATTTAAAGATAAAATACTCTGTATAACTCAAACAATGTGCACTGGAAGAGAATCCAATGCACCATAGTGGTGGTATAGAGTGATCTGGACACACATCAGTAGTTATGGGAGAAAATTGCCACCTAGTCTAGTCTCTCGGGAAGTTATGAGAGTGAACTGCCACCTAGCTGAGTTAACTAGTCTATCAATCTTCAGTTAACTGACTGAAACAGAGTGAAGTGAGGAGGAGATTAGGGAACCATGGGTAATGCGCTAGTCTGGTGATGATACCAAGGACAATGCGCATTATCTAGTGATGATCTTGATGTTGCATGGTGATAATCCCAATGTAGCATCTAGACTCCACTCAACTGATCAAGCTGAAGTGAAAATTGAAGAGAATATTATCCCTAAAAGAATATTCTTACTGAAATATAGAAGACTGAATAATGACTAATAAAAATAGAAAATACCTTAGGAAAAATAAATCTTAGGTGTGTGTGAAGTAACTCCAACAAGATATAAAGAGAGAAATGGGGGGACAGTATAGGAGAGAGGGGGAGGGGGATATAGTGAGAGTGATAATAACAACAACAAGAGAGAGAAATAGGTGGTAGATGTAGGAGAGAAAGAGAGGAGAGATAATGGGAGGGAGGGAGAGAGATAGAGTGAGGAGGGGGGTAGAGAGAGAATGTGTGGGTGTGAGAGGGGGGAAGAGAAAGAAAGAGAGCGGGGTTGGAAAATGAGTTTTTGAGTGTGTGAAAGGGAGGGAGAGGGATACAAAGAGAGCAGGTAGAGAGAGAGAGGGAGGGAGGGAGACATAATGGGGAGGGGTGGATGTATGAGAGAGAGAATAGAGAGATAATGTGAGGGAGGGGGAGAGATAGAGAGGAAGGGAGGAAGGGGTGGAGAGAGAGTAAGAATGATTGTGAGAGGAAGGGGGCAGATAGAGGGAAAGGGGGGTAGAGAGTTATAAAGAGAGAAATGGGGGGAGAGTATAGGAGAGAGAGGGAGGGGGATATAGTGAGAGTGAGACTAACAATGAGAGAGAGAGAGAGGTGGTAGATGTAGAAGAGAAAGAGAGGAGAGATAGCGGGAGGGAAGGGGAGAGATAGAGGGAGGAGGAGGGTATAGAGAGAATGTGTGAGTGTGAGAGAGGGGGAAGAGAAAGAAAGAGAGGGGAGTTGGACAAGGAGTGTTTGAGTGTGTGAGAGGGAGGGAGAGGGAGAGGGAGAGAAAGAGAGCAGGTAGAGAGAGTGTGAGAGGAAGGGGGGAGAGAAAGTGGGGAGGAGTATATGTATGAGAGAGAGAGTGAAGAGATAGTGAGAGGGACGGGGCGAGAGAGAGAGGAAGGGAGGAGGGGGTGAAGAGAGAGTGAGACTGATTATGAGAGGAAGGGGGAAGATAGAAGGAAGGGATGGTAGATATATATAAAGAGAGAAATGGGGGAAYAGTAGAGGAGAGAGAGAGAGAGAGGTGGTAGATGTAGGAGAGAAAGAGAGGAGAGATAATGGGAGGGAGGGGGAGAGATAGAGGGTGGAGGGGGATAGAGAGAGAATGTGTGAGTGTGAGATGGGGGGGAAGAGAAAGAAAGAGAGGAGGCATGGACAAGGAAGTGGTGGAGAGAGAGTGAGACTGATTGTGAGTGGAGAGATAGTGAGAGGGAGGGAGGAGGGGGTGGAGAGAGAGTGAGATTGATTGTGAGAGAAAAGGGGAAGATAGAGGAAAGGGGAGGTAGAGAGATATAAATAGGTTAATGGGGGATAGAAAGTGAGTGTGTGATAATGTGGGAGGAAGAGAGATGTAGACAAATAAGGGAGGTAGAGAGAGGTAGACAAAGGATGGAGGTAGAGAGTGAGTGTGTTAAAGTGTGGGAAGGAGAGAGAGGAAGACATAGTAGGGATAGAAAATGTGTGTGTGAGAGTCTGGGAGGGAGACAAGGGAATACATAAAGGGGAGATAGAAAGTGTTTGTGCGAGACTGTGGGAGGGAGAGAGAGGAAGATAAAGACGGTATGTAGAGAGTGGAAAACCTCTGTGAGTCAAACCAAAATTCAAGATGAACAAGATGCTATGTGAGTCTAATGCAAAAGTCAGGGGCAACGTACTACCTCTGTGAGCATAGACAGTCTAGTGAAAAAGTCAGGGGGAACATAAAACCTCTGTGAGCATAGACAAACTAGTGCAAAAGTCAGGGGGAACATACAACCTCTGTGAGCTTAGTCAAACCTTGTGAGCCATGAGCAAAAGTCAAGGTATCTAGCAAAAGTTAGGTTGAATGTAAAATTCTTATGAGCTAGAAACAAACGATATTCCTAATATTGAAAATGATGTAATTGTATTGATCTAGTGCATTGGCACATGCAAACATTATCCACCATGAAGAGAATTTTGAATTTCCTTGTCAAGAGTTGTAACTAAAGTCTTGAGTCTAGTTCTATGTTAGAACTAAAGTGTAATGTTGAGTTGCAACTAAAGTCTTGAGTCTAGTTCAATTTTTAGTAATGTTGAGTTGCAACTAAAGTATTGAGTCTAGTTCAATTTTTAGTAATGTTGAGTTGCAACTAAAGTCTTGATTTTAGAACTAAAGTGTAATGTTGAGTTGCAACTAAAGTCTTGAGTATAGTTCTATCTTAGAACTAAAGTGTAATGTGGAGTTGCAACTAAAGTCTTGAGTCCAGTTCTATCTTAGAACTAAAGTGTAATGTTGAGTTGCAACTAAAGTCTTAAGTATAGTTCTAAGTTTGAACTAAAGCATGTCAATCTCAAGTCTAGTTCTAAGTTCGAACTAAAGTGTAATGTTGAGTTGTAACCAACCTCAAGTCTAGTTCTAAAGTTCGAACTAAAGTGTAATGCTGAGTTGTAACCAATATCAAGTCTATTTCTAAGTTCGAACTAAAGTATGAAGCTGAGTTATGTTTAATGCATGAAATCATGTTACTATTTTGAGCTTCTCCTCTTCCCCTCTCCAGCCTATATAAGAAGAGGACGAACCCTCTCCTCAACGCAGTTTGGCAACACAATTTTGCAATACAGTTTTGCAACAGAATTTTGAAACAGAATTTTCATATGCAGGTTGAGGGTGAAGTAATAGAGGAGCACATCAGTGATGACGAGGCAGCATATCAAAGGTGTATTTTAGCAAGGTCTTGTAAGTCTTTGTCAGTTCTGAGTCATCTTGGCAAGCTCTTTGAGAGAAGTACATTCATGGTGGATATTTGTAAGAGATCTTACATTATTAATGAAATAAAGGAATATTGTTTGTTGGGGTTTTTCTCCCTGTACAGGGTTTCCCCAAGGTATATGTGTTGTTGATATGCATGTTTACTTATCTGCATAATTATTGCTATTCGATTATGATTTGAAATTGTTGAAGTGTATTAAAGATGGAATCAAAGTATTGAAGAAAATAAAAGAATTAATCCACATAAGAAATCAAGCTCATAATCTAACATGGTATTAGAGATTAGGGTGTGTTAAACGTGTTGAAGTGCAGCAGTAGGTACACACAGATCCAAGCGAGCTTGATTAATTTTCCAGTGTGAGGAACATGGCATCCTCCATTTGAGTCAGGGCCGAAGATAGGCTCGAAGGAGTTGCCAACTTCAATGTCTGGAAGCTCTGGATAACAAATATTTTACAAGAGAATGATCTTGAGAAATATGTGACCATAGTGGTGGAGGAACCCATGAATAATGCAGGAAGAACGACCTTCAGGAAGATTCAAGCAAAGGCCAAGCGAATCATCTTTGACTCAGTCAAAGACAGTATAATGCCTGCAATGACTTCATTGATGATTGCCAAGGACTGTATAGATACCTTGGTGAATCTGTATGAGAAACAGGCTCCAAGTCAGAAGAGGACACTTAAGCACAAGCTTAAGTATTTGAAGATGGATAAAGGTGAATCAGTGGCATCTTTCTATTCCAAGATAGCTCAGATCAGAGATCATCTTTTTGTCATAGGGGTGACAGTGGACGATGATGATTTAGTGCAGGCCATTTTTTATGGTCTTCCTTCGTTATGGGAGACCTTCTTATCTAGTGTAAGTGGGAAAGAGATTCAGCCCATGTTTGAGAGATTATGGAATGATTTCCTCCAGGCGGAGAGTTGCACAACTACCAGGAGCGAGCCAATGAAAGAATAGCACTTAGTTTTAGCATCAATATTTGAGGGAAAGAAGAAAGGAACTTTCCATAAAGGCTCTCAATGGAAGGAAAACATCAAAGGTACATTCAAAGGAAAGAATATTGATACATCTAAGATTAAATGCTTTAGTTGTAATAAGTTGGGTCATTTTTCTAAAGATTGTTGGTTTAGAAAGAAATATCCTAGGTAAGGGAAACATCATGCCTCAACTGTTGAGGATGATGAATCCAAAAGAAATCAGAAAAGTCCTTCTAATGAGAAAGAAAATAGGAAAGAATATTATTTGGTTTCTTCTTTATCCAGTTCAGTTTCCACGAGGCCGAAAACTTGGTTAGTAGACAGTGGTGCATCAAAGCACATGATAGGGTACAAGGAGATCCTCTCATATTTCAAGACAAAATCTTTTGCAGAGCAGGTTGAGCTTGGGGATGAAAAATGTTACAAGATAGAGGGAGTAGGCTCTATCTCCTTCAGATTGGAATCTGGGTCTAGACTTCATGTTGATGAAGTATTATATGTTCCAGGGCTGAAGAAGAATCTACTATCAGCTGCATCCCTTGAGGACAATGGATATTGGGTGATCTTCAAGGATAGGAAGGCACTACTATGGGCTAAAGGTAGCCACTTAAGTATAGCAGAACCCATTGGAACTCGTAGTGGAGGACTGTATGTCATGTCAAGACAGTGAGTTCAAGCATTAGCTCATGATGCGACTAGCTCCAGTGAGTTGTGGCACAGAAGACTTGGACATCTTCATTACAAAGCTCTTCCAGATCTACAGAACATAGTATGTGGTATGCCCTCTATTTCTCTTAGTAAGAATGAAATTTGTAAGGGATGAATGCTAGGTAAAAATATAAAGAAAGCATTTCCTAGTAGTGACAATAGAGCTCAGGGCATCTTTGATCTGGTTCATTCTGATGTATGTGGTCCCACGTCATCTCCATCACTCAGTGGTTGTTTTTATTGTGTCATTTTTATTGATGATTACTCAAGAAAATGTTGGATATAATTTCTTAAAGCTAAAAGTGACACATTTGATAAATTCAAATAATATAAAGCCTTTATTAAAAAGCATATAGGGAAACACATCATAATCCTTAGAAAAGACAATGGAGGAGAGTTTGAATCTCTTCAATTTGAGGATTTCTACAAGTCAGCAGGAATCAAGAGATAGTTGATCATGCCATATAACCCTCGGCAAAATGGTGTTGTTGATAGGAAAAATAGGACTATTTGTGAGGCAGCAAAAGCAATGATGTTTGACCAGGATCTGCCAAATTCTTTATGGGAAGAAGCTACCTCCACTGCCGTGTATATTCAAAACATGTGTCCACATGATATTTTGAAGGACAAGACTTCTGAAGAATTCTTCTCAGGGATCAAACCTGAAGTAGGGCATCTAAGGATATTTGGATGTCCTATGTATATTCATGTCCTTAAGGAAAAGAGGACAAAGATGGAACCCTCGGGAAAGAAAGGGGTTTTTGTGGGGTACAATGAGAACTCCAAATCTTACAAGATTTATGTACCAGGTCAGAGGAAAATAAAGGTAAGCAGAGATGTGAATTTCCATGAGGAAACCACTTTTAAGAAATCCAGAGAGCTTCAACAGGATTCAGAAGTAGTTCAACCAACTTCACCCTCTTCTGAAAATGAAGAGTCAGATGATCATAGGGAGGAACCTCATGAAGGGCCAAGTAATGAGCCCCTAGAACCCACTGAAGTGTTAGAAAGAACTCTTGAAGAACCTCCAGCCAAAAGGAAGCCAAGGTGGCTTAAAGAAATAGTGCAGGAAGCAAAAAGGATAGTTTCTCCCAAAGGAACTTTCAGGGAAAGGAAGAGGCCTCATAGGTTTGGAGGCTATGTTGCACTAATGAGCAGCATTAGTGATGTTGGACCTTCTTCATTTGAAGAAGAAGATAAATTACAAGTATGGAAGGATGCCATGCTTGAGGAATATAGATCTATTATAAAGAGTAATGTTTGGGACATTATGCCAAGGCCAAAAGACAAATCAGTGGTTTCTTCCAGATGGATCTATAAGATCAAACATGCAGCTGTCGGAAGTGTGGAAAAGTTCAAAGCAATATTTGTAGACAGAGGATTCACTGAGAAAGAAGGAATCGACTACGAAGAGACTTTTTCTCCTATAGCCAGGTATACCTCCATTCGAGCTATTATTTCTTTAGCTTCCGTACTTTGTTGGAAGCTACATTAGATGGATGTAAAAACAACATTCTTGAATGGAAAGATTGAACAAGAGGTATTTTTGGAACAACCAGATGGTTTTATACTGCATAAAAAAGGCACTTATGTATGCAAGCTAAGGAAGGCCTTGTATGGTCTTAAGTAGGCTCTCGGAGTTTGGTCTAACAGGATTGATGGCTTTCTTAAAAGCCTGGGATTTCAGAAAAGTGATGTTGATGCAAATCTATACTTCAAGGTAAGAGGTAACCAACCTATTATACTAATATTGTATGTTGATGGTCTCTTTATAATAGGAAATGAAGGGCTAATAGGCTGGTGTAAGAGGGAGCTAACCTTAGAATTCGAGATGAAAGACTTAGGCTTGATGCATTACTTCCTAGGATTGGAAGTGTGGCAAAGATAGGGCGAGATATTTCTGGCACAAGGAAAATACACAGTGGATGTACTAAAGAGGTTTGGTATGATGCAAATCCATGTCTACTCCGATGGTTACCAACCTAAAGAAGCTGCATGATTCTAATACAGGTTCAAATTTGGTGGATCCCACCATGTATAAGCAGTTGATTGGATCATTGATTTACATGATCCACACTAGGCCAGATATATGCTATGTACTGATTGCAATGAGTTAGTTCATGACTGAACCAAGACAGAGGCATTGGGTGGAAGCAAAGCACATCTTGAGATATCTCAGAGGGACCATTACTTATGTTCTGAGATATACATCCAGTGGTGGTTTATTTCTGCATGGGTATGCAAATGTTGATTGGGTAGGAAGCCCAGTGGATCAGAAGAGTACTTTTGGATACTGGTTCAGTTTAGGATCCACTATGATCTCTTGGTCAAGCCGAAAGCATGGATCCATTGCACAGAGTACAACAGAGGTTGAGTAAATTGCAACAAGTGATGCTAGCAAGGAAGCAGTATGGCTTATAAAATTGGTTTCTGGGTTGTTTGGTGACAAGCTCGAGACAACGGTGGTTCACTATGATAATCAAAGTTGCATAAAATTGACAAAGAACCCGGTATTTCACGACAGGTAAAAACATATTGACATGAGGTACCACTACATCTAAGACTTGGTCCAAATAAAAACTCTAAAGTTACAGTACATAGCCACGAGCGAGCAGGTAGCTGATATCTTGGCCAAGCCTTTAACCTCGAGACAGTTTGTGCAGTTGAGAGGTAAGCTTGGTGTGGCTTAGAATGACTCCCTTGCTGAGAGGGAGTGTTAAATTTGGCAGCATCGACAATCATTCTCCAATGAGAGGCCATATGGGCCATTTTGAGGCTAGCCAGGGAGATTTGGAGAATCAACCAGTCTTGTGAGGTATTGACAAAATCCAGGGGGAACAGACAAACTCTGTAAGTCAAACCAAAAGTCAGGATGAACAAGATTCTATGTGAGTCTAATGCAAAAGTCAGGGGGAACGTACAACCTCTGTGAGCATAGAAAGTCTAGTGAAAAAGTCAGGGGGAATGTACAACCTTTGTGAGCATAGACAGACTAGTGCAAAAGTCAAGGGGAACATACAACCTTTGTGAGCTTAGTCAAACCTTGTGAGCCATGAGAAAAAGTCAAGGTATCTAGCAAAAGTTAGGTTGAATGTAAAATTCTTATGATTTAGAAACAAACGATATTCCTAATATTGCAAATGATGTAATTGTATTGATCTAGTGCGTTGGCACGTGTAAACATTATCCACCATGAAGAGAATTTCGAATTGCCTTGTCAAGAGTTGTAACTAAAGTCTTGAGTCTAGTTCTATGTTAGAACTAAAGTGTAATGTTGAGTTGCAACTAAAGTCTTGAGTCTAGTTCTATTTTTAGTAAATTTGAGTTGCAACTAAAGTCTCGAGTCTAGAACTAAAGTGTAATGTTGAGTTGCAACTAAAGTCTTAAGTCTAGTTCTATGTTCGAACTAAAGCATGTTAGTCTCAAGTCTAGTTCTAAGTTCGAACTAAAGTGTAATGTTGAGTTGTAACCAATCTCAAGTCTAGTTCTAAAGTTCGAACTAAAGTGTAATGTTGAGTTGTAACTAATCTCAAGTCTAGTTCTAAGTTTGAACTAAAGTATGAAGCTGAGTTATGTTTAATGCATGAAGTCATGTTACTATTTCGAGCTTCTCCTCTTCCCCTCTTTAGCCTATATAAGAAGAGGTCAAACCCTCTCCTCAACACAGTTTTGCAATATAGTTTTGCAACACAATTTTGAAACAGAGTTTTCATATGCAGGTTGAGGGTGAAGTAATAGAGGAGCACATCAGTGATGAAGAGGAAACATATCGAAGGTGCATTTCAGCAAGGTCTTGTAAGTCCTTGTCAGGTCAGAGTCATCTTGGCAAGCTCTTTGAGAGAAGTACATTCATGGTGGATATTTGTAAGAGATCTTACATCATTAATGCAATAAAGGAATATTGTTTGCTGGGGTTTTTCTCCCTGTACAGGGTTTCCCAGGGTATATGTGTTGTTGATATGCATGTTTACTTATCTACATAATTATTTCTATTAGATTATGATTTGAAATTGTTGAAGTGTATTAAATATGGAATCAAAGTATTGAAGAAAATAAAAGAATTAATCCACATAAGAAATCAAGCTCATCATATAACGGAGAGTGAGTGTGTTAGAATGTGGGAGGGAGAGAGAGGAATACATATAGAGGGGGTAGAAAGTGTGTGTGGGAGGGAGAGAGAGCAAGGAATAGTAAGGAAATATAGAGTGTGTGAGAGTGTGAGAGGGAGAGAGAGGAAAATAGAGAGGGGGGTAGAGAGATAGAAGTAAATGTAGGAGAGAGGGGTGGATGTAGGATATATATATATATATGAGAGAGATAGTGGCATAAGGGGGGGAAGAGAGAGGGATGAGGGGGGCAGAGAAAGAGAGATTGCATGATATTGGGAGAGGGGGATAGAGAAAGACAAAGAGGAGGGGTAGAGACAGAGAGGGAAGAGGGGGGGGGAAGAGCAAGGCAAAGAGGAGGGGTAGAGACAAAGTGTGAGAAGGGCGAGAGGGAAAAAGAGAGGGGGGGTAGAGAGAGGGATAGTTAGAGGAAGGGAAGTAGAGAGGGAGACATAGTAGTGAGAGAATGAGAGGAAGGGGGGGGATACAAAAGGAGACAAAGAGGGGTAATATAGAGAGAAAGAAGGGCAGAGAAAGTGAGATTGAGACTAACAATGACGAGAGAGATAAAGGGTGCAATAGACGTGGAAGAGAGAGGGGAGTGAGGGAAAAAGGGGTAGAGAGAGAGAGGGGGGGGGAGTGGGTGTGAGAGACTGAGGCATGCCAAAGTAAGGTCTAGATCTAGGTCTTTCCATGCCTTGTGATGTCTAAATCTTTCCATTTCTAGGTCTTACCATGTATAGGAGTGTAAGGGAGAGAGAGGGAGATAGATAGGGGGGATAGAGAGGGAGAGAGAGGAATACATATAAGGGGCATAGAGAGGGAGAGTGAGAGTGAGATAGAGTGGGAGGCAGGGAGTAGATGTAGCAGAGGGAGGACAAAGATAGAGAAGGAAGGAAATGATTTTTATGAGCGCAGATGTGTTCCTAGAGCATGTGTGCACTTGTTGGAATTAAAAAAAATTAGGCAGGATTGACAAGGTGTGTTGACTTGGTTTCCTTGAATTTAGGTTCGGGATGACAAACCTAGTGGTTTGGTCTACAAATTCATAAAAACCTCCATTTTTCTGAGTACCCCTCTATATCTTTGACTTTGACATTATTTTTCTATAGGCTAAACAATTCATTCATTGACAAAATTATAGACATAGATAGAGTCGACTATGCAAATTTAAAATATACAATTTTTTTCTAAAATTATTATTGTTTACTATTTTTAATCTATTTTTGTCTTCACATGTAACAAAATCCTAGAATACATACCTCTCTTATTTCTACTATAACTTTTTCTTAGAATAACCATTTCTCAAATGAGTTATATGCAACACAAGAGGAGACTGATACCTATGATCTAAAAAAAATAAAAATTGTTTTGATAATTTTAAGACCCTTTTAGCCTGCATGAACAAAATAAATTGTAATTTGAGGCATATGTTGACTTTGATAATTTAAAAAATATATAAAATTAATATTAAAAATTTCCAAAAAATATATGGCACAAAAAAAATGGGTTCTCTACAAGTATACAGGTTTTTGGAACGCAATTCCATCATTAAGAAACTCAACACCTGCACTGTAACACCATGTTTCCCCCAGTTTGTAAAAATAACTGGACTGGCCAAGAACTATGGCAAACTCATAAATGTGAATATGTGATGTAAATGGACCTTGAGGAAAAGGTCAATGAATGTGAATAACAGTATGAATTTTATTGTAGGACTGCTGAGAGGGGATGTGCAGAAAAAAGAGACCACGATGGCAGTGGAAGGCACCTGGAAAGGTGGTGTTAACTTCCACCAAGAATTAATACCGTATTTGGACTCCATTGGCCCGGAGAACCAAAAGTGGCTCACTGGCCCTAAATTAAATGTCTCACGGGCTGGTAGGTTGATGGTTTAATGAGGGATGGGAGGTGAACCTCCCATCCGTAGAGCCGTCAGGCATGATCAGCGTGAGGGTAATCGCGCCACACACAACCTCGCAAGAGGGTAAGGCGTGGGGTAGAAGCGATTAGGGGCGGACGCGAGGGGAGAACTCTAGCATTACGTAGAGTGAGTGATAGCAGAGAGGAAGGATTGCAACCTTCACTCCTGGTCACTGGAAAACAAAGACACAGTCTCACAGCATCGTGGTCTCAGCTCGGGGGTGGCTAGTGGAAAATCCGTTGGGAGTCACTAAGCCTACAGTTTGGTGGAAACGAGCACCCCTCTCAACAGGTTGCACTCACTTCTGGTGTTATTTCTGATAAGTGTTTTGCCTCTGGCTCCTGGAAATATATGTATTTTGATAATTATGCTCATAAGTTGTGAAACTGTGAATGTTTTCATTATGAGAATGTCTGTGTGGTATTTTGATCAGTACTAGTAGTTGTATATGCTTATAACAGAAAAACCATGCATGGCTTATGTTGATAAATGAATTTAATTATGCATAAGTTGAACCAAGTCAGACTTCCAGTCCGTTCTCGGGAATTTGTTTCCCCTTATCTGTCTCCCAGAATGCCCCAGAATAGATCTCTTCACAGAGATTCCCTCCTTGGAAAGGTTTACCAAGAACCTGGAAAAAGGACTTGAATGTGCAAGTCTTGACAACCTTGCACGAGGAGGAATGACCCTCTTAAAAATCCCGAAGTAGCAGCGTAGGGATAATTATCGATCGACGGACGAGATTCCATTGGAAGATCCATGGTCATTCACGACCGTTAGATTGACGAAAGAAAATAAAGGCGTTTCATACCTTGCCACTTTCCCTCTATCCTCGTGAATAGCGAGGAAATCGGGATCGTAGACCCCCAAGGTCCATGAGAACATCTAGACCATTGATTTTTCCACGTCCATGAAGTAGTGGGAGAGTGCATGACGTGGGACAGATTTGAGCCGTTAGATCTTAGCTAGAACAAACCGACAGTTGTTGGATCTGTTAAGAGATGCATGAGGGTTAACCCCTCGTGAATAGGAGGTTGAAAGTCCCGACGAGAGGCATGGCCATCAGGATATCGACATTCATGAAATCAGGAGTCACGATGACATGAGATCGGGAATTTTCATAGTGAAAATTCTGGAATCAATCTGAGCCGTCCATCATAGGAGGAGGCATGGCGGCAATCGAAGCATTTGGGAAAAGTCCTGAAAGGAAAGTCATCCATCGGGAAATCGGGGATCCCGGGGACAAGAAGTCCATACACTTCGAAATTGCGAAGTCTGGAATCCCGACAAAGAGAAAAGTGTCCCTTGTAGGGCCAGCTGTCATCATATCGACATATCGGGATTCGGTGGATCACGAATCCTGAGGATGAGTACATTCTGGCATTGGAAAGTCAGAAAACCCAACAGGAGATAAGGCTGCGGTCTTGTGAGGTAGTGGTCACGTGGGTCAGGATTTTAGCCAGGAGGGCTAACACGTAAGGGACCATATCGGTGAGTTTGCTCATCAGAAATCGGGGATTCAAGAGAACAGGGAACTCTTGACATCGAGGATCACGAAACCCCGAAACCCGAAAGTATATGCATTTCTAGCTGTGGAAAGAGTAGCGGTCGTATGTAAAGGTTGTGAAAGGGAGAGAAGGACCTGTGGACAGGGTCTTGACAGAGATTCCAGTAGGGAATCCAATGAGCCGCTTTGGCTCATGAACTGATTGAACGATCCCGTGAGCGGACGTGCTTGGGAGTGCGACTGCATCACTTCCCATATCGGAATTCGGAGAATTGAATGACGAAGAGTCTTGGAGTCATTGCACTTCGAACTCCCGAGTACCGAAACCCCGAAAGGATCCATGTCGTTGGATCAAGGGAGGCTTACGGTCGTCGATCTCCCTTCGGAGGGAAACTGTTTGGGCTTCAAAACATCATACAAATATCACTCATTACCATACATTTTTCATCTATGCTTCCATTATATCACTCATTATTCACCACCGTGTCACTTCATTTTCCCTATTGTTCACCATTAATGGGTCGCATTTATATTTTCCAAATATTATTTATTTTTAAGCATTTTTAAGAGAAATTCTTGATTAAATATTAGAAAATAATATATTTTACTTCATATATGGAAAGTGGATTGTTTTTGTGACATGTGTAGGTTCCAAGGAAGCTTCCAAGACACCTTTATGTGGCACTCTATGTTCAAATTCGAATTTGAGGAGATCATGGAGAGATTATTGAGAAGATCATGGAGGATATCATGGATCTCATGGAGAAGATCAGGGACAAAAGAGGGTTATGTGTCTAGATGGTTGAGAGATGTATGGAACTAAAGAGAGATTATTGGATCACATTTATGAGTTTGTTACTCATCCCATTGTATAAATAGGAGAACAATCTCCTCCATTTGGAATCCTGAAGTTTGTAATCTTAGAATTAGAGAGAGTTGTAATCTTAGAGTTGGTTTGTAATGAACATTTTGAAATACAGAATCATACTTTGATTTTGTTGCTTCCACATTTGAGTCTCCTTTGAA
>ML809221.1:20047-39941 GCA_009831015.1 Picea engelmannii
TCATTTAAATGATCTGCAACAGACCCACCTTCTGACATCTTCATATTAAATAATCTCTTCATTAGAAATACCTTATTGGATGTCGAGGGTTTTTCATACAATTTGGCCAATGCGTCCATCAAACCCTTCGTTGTCTTTTCTTTTGAAATATTGAAAGCCACCGACGCTGCCAGGCTCAGCCGTATCGTTCCTAGAGCCTTCCTGTCAAGAATCTCTCATTCTTCGTCCTTCATGGTTGTCGGCTTCTTTGCTACTCCACCCAATGGTAGGAATAGATCCTTCTGATATAAATAATCTTCCATCTGCATCTTCCATAACTGGTAGTTTTGGCAGTTAAATTTCTCGACCCTAAACTTTCCATCTTTCGACATTGCTCCCACTCGAACCAGGAACCCTCTTTTCCTGCGAGTTACCTTTCGCTCTGATACCAGTTGTTATAAAAACAGAACCGCGGAGCAATAAAATAAAACAAATGAGGAAACAAAACACAGAAGATACACAATACAAGAGAGACACAGATTTACGTGGTTCACCCAGTGTGGGCTACGTCCACCAGAGAAATTGCCAAGTCCTTCCTTTATTATTATCCAACAAATGAAGGGATACAACCTACAGCAAAACCCGCTATAACTTCCTCTTCTTTCTCTCACAGTCTCCTCTCTCAGAATACAATATTCGCCATCAACCATAGCCGCAATACATTTCCCTCATAAAAGAGGGTTGCCTTCTAGGGAAAAAAACCCTAACATAATCTCTAATGTTAGATCTGCGACCTTATAATGAATGGTCCAGATTTACAATGAAATTACAATATACATTTACAAGGCAATTTTTCTTTCGGGGGCTTCGCCCCCGAACCCCCGCACCCCGTGGAGGGGGTACCCCCCCTCTGCACTCCCCCGCGTGGAGGAGTGTACATACTTCTGAGATGTAAATACTTCATGGGGTATAAACACGGTTGAATCAGGAAGATAATCAGGCTCCACAACCAACAAAATAGACATAGGTCCACAAACATCTGTATTTATCAAGTCCAAGATCCCCTTGGATCTAATGTCACTACTCGGAAAGGACCCCTTGACATTATTTCCAAGAGCACAACCTTTGCAAACTCCATCATGCTCTATATGTATCTCTGAAAGGCTTGTCACCATCTTCCCCAAAGCGATAAGGGATCTATAATGTAAATGAGCAAGTCTCCTATGCCATAGTTCGCTCAAGCTAATAGTATCATGTAACAAGGTCTGGAATGGTTGGACATTCAATCTGTACAAACTATTTTCTCGAACACCAATCACTGAGGAAGAATCCATGTGTGAGTTCTTGTGTTATGCAAGAACTTTTCCTTCAGAGAAAATAACCTTGTAGCCTTTATCCTCTAAGGAAGAAACAGAGACAAGGGTCCTTTTCATCCCAGGTACATATAGTACCTCACTTAATTGAAGTGTTATGTCAGAATCTAGTTGGAAATAAGAATATCCAACTCCCTTCACAGTATATTTGGCATTATAACCAAGTACAACATGTAGACAAGACTCTTTCTCTACAAGATTTGTAATATGTTCTCTATATCCAGTCATGTGTCTAGAAGAACCACTGTCAATCAACCAAATATCACTATTAGTAGGAACTGTACCTGAGAGTGTTGAAATGAAGAAGAACGCCTCATCCTTTACCCCTTCATCTCTTTGAGGTGGTTATGAATCAACATCAGCAGTGGAGGCATGTTGTCTTCCTTTCTTCTTGGTAGGAAAATTTCTTGCAGTGTGTCCATACTTGTCACATCTGAAACAACGAATCATTGATATGTCTTTTCTTTGTTCATGACCTAAAGTTGTTGAAGTTTTCTTGTCATTGAATGCTTTGATGAAACTTCTTCTTTTTCTTATGCCTTTCTTTGCATGAGAAGAAAGGGCTTGATTGTTATCATGATGGGAGTCTTGCATGCCTCTGGCTATAAGTATGGTTTCCTCCTGAGTGCACTTTGCCCATAGACGATCAAACTGAGGTAAATCTATTCTTCCACTGATACTTTGAATGAAAGGTTCCCAATGGCTTGGAAGAGAATTGAGAGTAATCATGACAAGCTCTCTATCTATTATGGTTTTTCCAATGGCACCTGAGTGATCTCTGATCTCCAAAATCTTCATGAAGAAGGTAGCAGTGGTGTCATTTTTCGTCATCTTGAGATTTTGAAGTTGGTGTTTCAATGTAAGAGCTCTATTACTGTTGTCTATCTCAAACATCTTCTTCAATGCATCATACATTAGATAATGTGTCTTCAAAGTAGAAATGTGAGGTAGTAGATGATATCTTACTGCGTAGATGATTATCTTCCTAGCTTTGACATCATTTGTCTTCCATTTAGCCTTCTCTTCATCGGTTGTTGTTGCTAGTAGAGTTCCTTCTATCAACTTTAATAGGTCACTCTCTTCTAGAGTGATGTGTAATCTTGTCTTCCAAGAGCTAAAGTTGTTTGATCCATCAATTCTATCTTCCACCAATTTTTTGTTTCTCATGGCTTGCAGATTCTTCACAAACCCTAATGGCTAGGCTAAAAACCCTAGCTGCAGAAAACCTGACGGCTAGACTAAGCTAGAAACCCTAGGTTTTGTTGGACTTATGGATTCAAACAAGAAACCTTAGAGAGTCAAAATAACCCCAGTGAGTTGCAGAAATACCCCAACGACCTGCAGAAACCCTAGAAACCCTAGGGCCAAAAATCCAAACTTCTTCAATTTTCAATATGAAAGTTGCAGGTGATGCGTTGGTCTAGGTCGTACCTGTCTATGAAGAAATTATGCCCAACGCTCGAGGGAAAGTGCTAAAACTATCTTAACAAGGAAAAGGGTAAGGGTCATTTTTGTAGTTGCAACAAGAAGGTGATAGCTAGCTTGGAAAGGTGTTGGAGTAGCTTCTGTAATGGCTCTTTCAGGAACGTTGCTCTGATACCATATAGAATTTTGATGGTGGCTCAAGCACATGTAGTTTCTTTTCAATTTAGCATGAACTTGAACCATAAACAATGCAGCAACGCAATAGTTGCAACAAACCAAGATCACAAGAAGAATAACCATGCACAAGACACAAGAAGTTATCCTTGGAAAACCCTTCTCAAACAAGGAAAAAACCTAGCAACCCTTTATTGTATTTCCAAGAAAAGAAAACCCTCTCCACTAAAAATATGGATGCCAACAATGGTGGCCCTCAAGATAAAACCCTAGTGCACACAAGGGGGTGCTCTATGACCAAGAAAGCTAGTGCATAAGAAGTGTGCACCAAATTTCAGATCTCCAACTAATGTGTTAAGTGAATGAGATATGATCCACAATGAGGATGTATCTCTCTAATAAATACATGACCTAACTCATCAAATAGATGTGTCTATTGGCACAATAGGGTCGACTTGTACAACTCAATAATATAATTAATCTTTTACATAATATTAATTATCTTTACATAGTAGGGCTGACTTGTACCCTTCATAATACAAATTAAGGTTTCACAATAGTCTTACTCTTTGACAATATAGCAAGGGGTCTCACACACATCCTCTAATGCTCTACCACTAGGGACAAGTACACATGTGCTCAACCACAAGGGACGTCACTCTCAAACAGACCAACTCAACTAAATCCATAGGATTACGAACTGGAGATCCATCTAAAGCCAACTCAACTAAGTCCATAGGAGTACGACAGGAGACCATCTCAAGTCATCTCAACTCAGTCCAGAGGAGTACAACAGGAGACCAACACAAGTCATCTCAACTCAGTCTAGAGGAGTACGACTCACCTATCACATAGGTGTTCTCACAGATCATCTCAACTCAATCCATAGGAGTAGGATCTGGAGAATGTCTCATGAAGTTGCAATCATCAACAAAATACATTCAACACTCCCTCTTAGCAAGGAAGGTATTCTTCTTGTCACAGTCATCATCACTGTTTTTGCACACTTGGTCATTGTCTTGTTGTCAATCACGGATCTATATATCATAGGAAGTTCTGCACTCTTACTAGAATAGCATACCAACCTGCGTTGGGGTTACCAACTTGTGTTGGGGTAGCATACCTCTACTAAGGATCTCATCACTTCCCTCTATTGGGGAACACATCACTTATTGCTACTGGAGAACACATCACTTCCCGATTCTGGGGAACACATCACTTCCCGCAAATGGAGAACACATCACTTCCCGCTTATAGGGAACACATCACTTCTCCCCACTGGAGGCCACATCACTTCAAGCTTGTCGTCTGAAAAACTTGAACTTGACTCTGAACAGGGGCTTGGTCAACACATCTGCTACATGTTCGTCGGTGGAAATATACTGGAGTCTTATTGCTCCCTTCTCTACCATGTCACGGACATAGTGGTATTTAATCTCGATATGCTTGGACTTGTCATGACACATTGGGTTCATTGACAACTTTATGCAACTTTGGTTGTTATAAAAGAAACAGGTTTGCTTCAACTCGAGATCAATCAATTATGCGATCAAATTTTGAAGTCACACTGCTTCGCCACAAGCTGACCATGCTACCACATACTATGATTCTGCAGAATTGAGTGCCATATAGTTATGTTTCTCACTCAGTCACGAGGTCACAGTTGATCTCATACTAAAGCAACATCCAGATGTACTTTTCCAGTCTGTGACACTGCCTGCCCAATCTGAATTTGTGTAGCCCTACAAATATTATCTCATAATCCGAGATATATTTGAGTCCATAATTGATTGTACATTTTGGGTACCTCATCAAATGTTTTTCCATGATCAGGTTAACATGTCTTTTACCGCAAAACATATATATGTCCTCGCGTTCTACGCACCAAATTTTCCCAACATATTGTACCAACCTGGTACACTTGCTCAGCTGCAATTCAATCTGCACAATCATGTGTTGGATCTATGTGATTTCTGCAAAGCATTATCTGTCTCATTGTTAAAGATTATGTTATCTACTCTCTCTACAATTGTTCCTTCTGGAACTGGAACTCTGCTACTACAGTTGTTTTTTATGAAACTAAGAATGATTGTTCCATTATCACTGTAGCTTATGAACTCGGAGATTAGCTCCTCTACTCCATCAAGGAAACAACTTCATTTGAAATTGAGAGTGGCTCAATCACTGACACTGAGGGTGGATTATCTTCTTTCTCTAGAGGTAACTCAATCTTCTATTGTGATCATGTCTCCATGGCTCGACTCATGTATTGCATCAATTGGCACTGGAGATAACTCAATCTCAAATCCAGGGATTGTCATGTTGATGTTTTGGTAGTTGCAGGAGTATCTTTCCCTCCTAGGTGACCTTTCTTAGATGCAGAGAATATTCTGGAAGCAAGAGATCCATTGGACAGATGTTGAAATACCCTAGAAGAGAAGTCGGCCCAGAAGAATAAAGTATAATGAAAAGACACCTTCCCAGAAGAGAAGTCGTCCAGCTAAAAGGACAAGAAGACTATAAATAAGGAGGTTCCTTAGCTCATTTTTTCACTCACTCACACTCCCCCAACTACACAGAAGCAAGGCACAAGTTTGGAGGACGTGACGCAGTCGCTGCAGCTGCACAAATTATTCTTGTTCAGTCTTTTGGTATCTCTCTCTTGTGCGCTACTCCTCAAGGAGGTGTGCTAACTTTGTATGGTGTTGTTGTTGTTGGGGTGGTATTTCTGGTTGAGCTAGCACTTGTGCTAGGGCTTATCTGATTGGACTTTCTTTGTGAACGGAATCTATTTAAGAAATATTGTTGGGTTTTTCCCCCATTTGGGGTTTTCCCGAGATAAATCTCTTGTGTTTTTTTTTGTCTCTTGTTTATGTTGCTACTGCTCAGTACACGATATATATGTTAATGATAACGAAGTAAAAGAACACTAGTAACACTAATTCTCTGTAAATAAGGAAAATCCAACATGGTATCAGAGTTGGTTATCATCATAACAGTTTAACCATTAGAAGGAAGATCAGTACAGCGGCACCTTGCAACACCCTGCAGCTGCAATACCTTGCCAAGCTCGTTGAGAACTTTCCCAAGGACGATGGGGATAATTCTTGTACATAGCAGTGTGCCCTACTCTAGTGCACCACCTAAAACCCTAAACGTACAATTTGTTGAAGTTTGAAGAATTGAGTTTTTCAGGGGCTAGGGCTTCTACCAACGAAAAAAAATGTCTACCAACATGAGAGTAGAAGACAGATTGGATGGAGCAGATAACTTCAGATCCTGGAGCACAGAGTTCTCCTCATTCTAGAAGATAATGATCTATTAGATCACGTAATGAAAGATCTTCCAGAACCTGAAGATGAAGAAGCAAAAGCAATGTTCAAGAAGAATGAGGTCAAGGCCAAGAGGATCTTGATAGATTCAATCAAGGATCACCTGATACCCAATGTATCAGAACTGAAGACACTGAAGGATATGTTTGATGCCCTAACCAAAGTTTATGAAAGTAAGAATACCAATGGAAATCTTACTTTGAGGCATCAACTCATAAACGTGACAATGAACAAGTCAGAAACAGTGGTCAACTATTGTATGAAGATCTCGCATATCAAGGATCAATTAGCAACTATTGGAGATCCAGTAGAAGACGTTAAACTTGTGACCACCACACTCAATGGATTCCCTCCCTCATGGGACCCATTTGTCCAAGGAATTTGCGCAAGAAGGAGATTTCCCAAGTTTGACAAGTTATGGTAAGATTGCACTCGAGGAATCCACGCTGATATCCAAGACACAATAGACTAATGAGGATGAAAATCAAGCACTTGTTGCCCAAGTGAAGAAGAGAAAGAAAAGGGAAGAAGGCAGCCCGAAGAAGTTTAAGAGACCTCATTACAAGAAGGATGTGTCAAATATCAGATGCTACAGTTTCCAAAAGCTGGGACATTATGCCTTTCAGTCTAGATAGAAATGAAAAGGAGAAGAAAAAACACCATGCACATGCAGCAGATGTCAAAGAGCACTCAAAGGCATCAAAGGATGAATAATTTGTCTTTTAGACAATGGTGTTTCCATATGAATGATAGAAGGAAACTCAAGCGGGACAACACCAGACTGCAGGTTTGCATATCAGGTTTGATATTTTGTTGTTGCTTAAGAAAGTATTGTACCTAGGATAGCAATCTTTACAGCTTTATTATTTGCTATTGATATCAAATGTTTAGGTACACCTGAATACTATCGGTACGATTATCGTTAAGAAAATGATCATTGTTGATGATATACTTGACTGCAAGAAGAAATTGATCTCCTATAGGAGATGTTCTTGATTACTAACCATCCCATGGAGGTTACCATGGAAATGTTGATCTTGTCTCTTGTTCCGCACAGGGCATATGTGATAGCTCTAAGATGGAGCTATGATGAAAGTTGCAAGAGGCAACTATTTAGACAGTCTCTAGCGAGACATAGAACTGTGTACACGAACGCACACACCCATGTGAAGTAGAAGACAAAGAAGAGTATCTCTTATGGAGATTGACTGTGAGGAGTAGAAGGCTCCAAAGATGATAGTACAGTTAATTTGACCACTCTTCATATCATCAGGAAGAGTCAATAGTGCCAGAAGGGCCTACCTAGAAACGATGCAGTGAACAAGCATGTTCTCACACAGATACGTCGCATTAATAAGCCATACTATGAAGAGAAGCAAATGACTCCACCAGTGGTGAGGCAAGCAACCCCACCAAGCACCAGCTCAGAAGGAGCTAGATTTCAGAGGGAGTCAACCCTTAGGACCCAATAGGGAGGAGCAACCTCCCAGCACAATCCATAGGAGATCGGACTTCAGAAAAAGTCAACAGATGCAGCAGAAGCATGTGGCTCTGGAGATCGTATAGACTCAGAGGGATTCAAGCTTCAGAGGGAGCATGCATATTCAGAGTGAGCCTGATGTTAGAGAGAGTCAGTGGCTTAGAGACTTTCATTCAGAAAGTATTCCTTCCCATAGTCAGATAGGAGAGAGAAATGTCTTCCAACACTGACAGACAGGTGCCATGAGTTGAGGAGGCTAGATCGAAGCTTCAAAGGCTTCTAGGATATGTGAGATATCCTGGTAGGATTCCCTTGTCTCGATAAACCTTGTTACAGTAACAAAGGAGGCAGTGAGTCAGAAGGACTGGGATATATATTTTTCCTCGGTTCCAAAAACCACACATGTTTTCCAGCTATATGGCGTTGATGAGCAGCGTCATTGATTTAGATCCTTCCACCATTGAAGAAGTTGTTGAGAAGCAGGAATGGAAAGATGCCATGATGGAGGAGTATTAGTCCATCATGAAGAATGATGTGTGAGAGGAGTTTTTGAGACCAGAAGGGAAGTCAGTAGTGACTTCCAAGATTGATCTACAAGATCAAGCATGTTGCAGATAGCAGCATAGAGATGTACAAATCTGGATTTGTGGCCTGAAGATTCTCCCAGCAAGAGGGAGAAGATTATGACGAGACACTTGCTCCAGTAGCCAAAAGAAGTGTACATAGAGAAACCACAAAATACATGAGGAGTCTCATGTATGCAGATTGAAGAAGGCTTTGTACGGGCCTAAACAGGGACCCAGGACATGATATGCCAGATTAGATAGTTATTTGATGAGATTGTGGATGGTTTCCCATTGATCCTATATGTGGATGACCTGTTTCTGACAAGAGATGAGAAGCCCATAGTTGGGTGCAAGAGGGAGATCTCTTCAAAGTTCGAGATGAAGGGTCTAGGTATGATGCATTACTTCTTGGGATTGGAAGTGTGGCAGAGATCAGATGAGAATTTCCTTAGCCAAGGAAAATATATTGTTGAGATTCTATAGAGAATTAGGATGATGCACTGCAAGTCCATGACCACACCCATGACGATAAATCTGAAGCTCTTGAGTGACAAATCTTCGGATTTGGTGGATCCCACGATGTACAAACAATTGATTGGATCCTTAATGTACCTGGTTAACACTAGGCCAGACATATACTTTGCAGTGAATACCTTGAATCAACACATGGTTGAACCTAGACAGGTACATTGGATGGAAGAAAAGCATATGTTGAAGTACCTTCATGGTACGGTTGGATATGGATTGAGATATGTCTCAAGTGGAGATGTGAAGCTATAGAGATATACAAATTCTGACTAGGAAGGGAGTGCAATGGATAGGAAGAGTACTTTCGGATGTTGTTTTAGTCTGGGATCATGCATGATCTAATTGGTTGAGTAGGAAGCAGACATCAGTGGCACTCAGTACATTAGAAGCAGAGTATATCGCAACAAGCGTGGCAAGCCATGAAGTAGTGTGGCTCTGGAAGTTGCTAGCTGGGATATTTGATCTAGAATTGGAGCCAGATTTGATACATTCTGACAATCAAAGTTGCGTGAAGCTTATCGAGAACCATGTATTCCATGACAAGTCTAACCATATAGAGATCAAATATCATTACATCTGGGACATGGGCGAGAGAAGAGTTGTGGAGCTCCAGTACATATCCACGGATGAGAAAATAGAGGACATTCTCACCAAGCCCTTGTCAAGAGTGAAGTATGAGTACTTCAGGGACAAGCTTGGAGTGTTGTCGAATGTCCACCCTCGTTGAGAGGGGGGTGTGTTGTTTCTTCTCATGTTGACTAACCCCTATGGCCAAGGGTTCCCTGGATCAAGTCACGTGAGGTGACTGAGGGGGTAATGCATTTTCAGACCTACTGAGAGAAGAACATCACACACGTAGTCATAAGACTATGGCGGAGATTGTGTGACTCTGGATAGTAGTGTGCTACTACGGTGGTTGTGTACCACTGGGGGAGACTGTGTGTCTCTGGACAGTAGTTGTGTGCTACTACGGTGGATCTGTTCCACTGGCGGAGGGTATGTGACTCCGAACAGTAGTTGTGTGCTACTTCGGTGGTTGTGTACCACTAGCGGACACTGTGTCTTTGGACAGTAGTTGTGTGCTACTACGATGGTTATGTACCACTGGTAGAGACAATGTGTCTCTGGACAGTGGTTGTGTGCTACTACAGTGGATTTGTTCCACTGGCAGAGGTTGTGTGCTACTACAGTGGATGTGTTCCACTAGCAGTGATTGTGTGTCACTAGACAGTGGTTGTGTACTTCTTGGCAGCGGTTGTGATCTATTGGATGACATTGTAGTAACTATGTGCTACTAGTTGATTGTCATGGAGATTACCAGATCGTTTGGATGTAGCCGTGTGTGCTATCGTTTGATCGTAGAGATTGTGCCTGATGATTCGAGCTATCGAAGGAATTGTAGCAGTCGTGTGCCTGCTAGAAGATTGCAGAGTAATCAGTAGACTACTAGATGAAGACATCGTGAAATATGCCTCCCTAACTAAGAGGGAGTGTTGATGTTTTGGTAGTTGTGGGAGGATCTTTCCCTCTTAGATAACCTTTCTTAGATGCGGAGAATATTCTGGAAGCAAGAGATCCATTGGACAGATGTTGAAATACCCTAGAAGAGAAATCGGCCCAGAAGAATAAAGTATAATGAAAAAGACACCTTCCTAGAAGAGAAGTCGGCCCAGCTAGAAGGACAAGAAGACTATAAATAAGGAGGTTCCTTAGCTCATTTGTTCACTCACTCACACTCTCCCAGCTACACAGAAGCAAGGCACAAGTTTGGAGGAGGTGACGCAGTAGTTGCAGCTGCACAGTTTATTCTTGTTCAGTATTTTAGTATCTCTCTCTTGTGCACTACTCCTCAAGGAGGTGTGTTACCTTTGTATGGTGATGTTGCTGCAGCTAGGGTGGTATTTCTGGTTGAGCTAGCACTTGTGCTAGGGTTTATCTGATTGGACTTGCTTTGTGAATGGAATCTATCTAAGAAAGGTTGTTGGGTTTTTCCCCCATTTGGGGTTTTCCCAGGATAAATATCTTGTGTTCTTTTCTGTCTCTTGTTTATGTTGCCATTGCTCGGTACATGATATATATGTTAATGGTAATGAAGTAAAAGAACACTAGTAACATTAATGCTCTGTAAATAAGGAAAATCCAACATGTCATACCTACTCCCTCTAAATCTCATACAGTGTCGGCTTCTTTTAATGTATCATGGTTGTTCTATATATACTTTTGAACACTAGAGCAAGTGTCTTGTCATAGTCTTCTCCCTCTCACTGGGAGATTCCTCTGGACACGAATCAGAATTTGTGCATCTCTATGAATGGTCCTGGGGAGGTTTCTCTTCCTTACTGGATCGTGAGGGTTGACTCCCTCTGAACTCTAGCTCCTTCTGAGCTGGTACTTGGTGGGGTCGCCTGCCTCACCATTGGTGGAGCCATCTTCTCCTCATGATATGGCTCCTCAATTCTATATGGATTTGCATCCTACAAAGTGTCACGGGACCATATTGGTTTCTTCCTGGTTACTGTAATGGTTTTGGGTAGACCCTTCTGGCTCTAGTAATTTTTCCTATGCCCACTGAGCCTCGACTTCTTCTGAGTCTACAATAACCTCGGAGTCTCTGCAAGATATACTTGGTGTTGGATACCAAGTCTTAATATGAAAAGTCGAGTCGGACTTCAAACGAATTATGCTTCGTGTTAAGGTGGCTCCATCATCCATTGACCATGTCTTCTCATCAAGAAATTGCAAAAAATTGTGAGTTCTATTCTAATGTGTTTGTTTTACCATAGACAATGTCACATCATTGTCACCCAACCATAGGCATTTACATATGCCACCCTCGAGCACAGAAACTATTTCTTGATTATAAATGAGTCCTTGTTGGATCCTCGTACCAAGGATAATAATCCAACAAGCTATAAAAAAAAATGCATAAAATCTAATGTTAATAAACTTAAAACTGAAATCAAATATGAGGGGTGCATACCTGGAGCGTGCATTTGTCAGACTGCTTGCTTGATCTGTATGATTTCTGGATGAATAATGATACTTCTTCACAACTTGTACTTGACCCTCATGATACAACAATTCTCCAGCTCTTTTACTTCCTGAAGTTTTAATGTGGAAAGAAACCAGATATAGCTATCAATATCACTTGATATGAATCAAGTGCTTCGAAAGCGCTAAGTCCTATATCACAGAAGATATAGTTCATCTGGATCATCTTCTTTTGTTCTTTTTCGATCAGGTTCATCTTCTCCTGCGAAATGGGCATGATGCCTTTTAAACTTCTTGGTTTTATCTTGGTCTTTTGCTTGGGGACAATTTCTTGCAATATGTCCCATCTTCTGGGAAATGAAGCATCTGAAGCTTGAGAGATCTTTATGAGAATCTTGTCTTTTATGAGGCTTCTGAAATCTTTTGTGAGAGTGAACTCTTTCTTGTTCTTTCCTCTTCTTGTGTGAACTGTTAGTGCTTGATCTTCATTGTTCTCTATCTTTTCCTTTCTTGCCTCTAATCTTGCTTCTTCTTGAGTACAGTCTTCCCACAACCTGTTGAACTTAGTTAACTTTCTTCTAGAGCAGATTCCTTGGATGAAGGATTCCCAAGAATTTGGAAGACCATTTAATGTGGTCATCGTTATCTTAGCTTCTTCGACTGAGTCTCCAATAGCTTCAAGCTATTCTTTAATCTGGGACACTGTTGTGAAGTAGGATTGTATGGTTTCTGAATTTTGCATCTTTCCATTCTTGAGTTGTGTCATCAAGGTCATTTTTTGATTGATGTTCTTGCCTTCAAATAGACAAGATAAGGTATCTATCATTTGCTTTGGGGATTTTAATGATGAAACATGAGGAATCAAATGGTTCTTGGTGGAACGGCAATGATCCTCTTTGCTTTGATCAGATCCTTCTTATATTTGGCTTTGGCCTCATCTCCCTTTGGCTCTTCAATATCTTGTTCAACAAAACTTGCAAGGTCATTATCTTCTAGAATGAGCATTACTCTGTACTTCCATGCTCGGAAGTCATCGGCTCCTTCAAGCTTCTCGTCAAGCTTGGTACTGGTAGTCATCCTGCCCGAAACAAGTAAAAATAACAAATAATTTTTCAAGATGAGGATCTTAGACCGTACGAGAGAGATTGTTGAGTCAAAGATAAAATCTGCAACCAGGCCTGGGGTTTATGAGGAAACCCTAATTTTTCAATCTTCGACTTTCAAAATTCTGATCTAGAGACTAGATGAGCTCTCCTAGGGCAAGCTCCTAGGTGTGGTTACTTTCTCCAACGTCCTCCTTAAACAGACAAAACGTCACACTTACAGTTTATGCATAAACCCTAATTCTGCAGCAGTTGCAATGCAAAAAATTGAATTTTGGAGAGGGGGTGTTGAGGCTAGCCACTTCTTTATAGACTGTGAGTTGTTCTCTTTCAGGCTTGCTCTGATACCATGTTGATATTTTACTTATACAACTAGCAGTTACGATTCTTCTTTATTATTACAATCATTTAGCACATTAGTTGCATATATAAGATCATTGAAAGAGAGACAACCACAGGAACAAGAGAGACATAAAGATTATCTTGGGAGACCCTCTAGGGGGGGAAAACCCAGCAAACTTCCTCAATATAGATTAGCCAACCAAGAACAATGCTTATCTCCAAGAGAGAACTAACAAGGTAGAAGATCCTCCTCTACTCCTTCATTAGGAAAGAGTAGTGCACCACTTAACCAAGAGATACCAAGAGATAGACCAAAACCGTCCTTAACGTCGCACCTAGTTGTAGTAGCTTCTCCTCCAAGACTTGCGCACTTTTCTTCTTATTGTAGAGCTTGTGAGTGAGTGAACAAGTGAGGCACTAGCCTCTCCCTTATAAATAGTAGTCTGGCCTCCCTCAATTAAGTATGGGCCGACTTGTCAATTTACCCTCTTAAATTACATTTAATTGTCAAGGCACAATAGGGCCGACTTTTACAAAGGCACAATAGGGCCATCTTAATAAATATAATATAATAACATTATTTAGGGTTTGTCTTGGTCAAATGCAATAAGGATATCTTCCGAAGCTACTCAATCATCAACACCGGGGTTTCCAGGGTATTTCTAGTGTCCATTTTTATTATGTGCTTGGTTCTCTGTGTGCTTCTGCTGTGCTATTTTAGTTTATAACTCGGCTGTAAATTAAATACATAATTTTCAGAAGTTAGAACAGCAGTTACTTAATTTTTGGGCAAGTAAAATTATTGGTATTAATTTTTGCTGAGTTATAGAAATCAACACCTTGGAGTTACCTATGGAAGGCACATGATTAGGTCAGGAACATTGCCTCTCGTGGACATCTAGAAAGGCTCTAGTGTGCATTGTCCAGGGACTCGTGCATGTCAAGAATAACCTTTGGAGTTATGTTTGCTTTCCTCACAAGGAGATACAGGCTTAAAAACGGCTATAGTCTACAAGTATATGATGTAGCTCCTAGATCCATTATCTAGGGCTGAAAACACCTCTTACTATTTTACCCCAAGGGTTATCTTGATTGGTAAATGCTCTTATATGAAAGTTCAAGGAGGTATGGTGATCAAATCCAGTTGAGTTCCTTGAGGTACCCTATGAAAGGCATAGGGTTAGGTCAAGCACAATGGCTCTCATGGACATCTCGAAAGGCTCCAACACAAACTTCCCTAGGACTCGTGCATGTCTGGAATAACCTCGGGATTTATCCTGCCTTCTTCACAAGGGGAGATGGTATAGAAAAATGCTATAGTCTGCTGGTATATGATGCAACCTCTTCTAGACCAATTGTCCAGGGCTGAAAACACATCTTAGATTTTAGTCATTCAAGTCTATCTTGGGTGGTTAAGAGGAGAAGTTGTTATCCTCCCCACCCAAGTACACATCCCACTTGTGACATGTTCACCCCTCATGTACCAATTGGGGCTGGCAAGGTACCAGCAATCTCACTCTTTAAGTAATGGAGGGTAGGATGAGATGTTTCCAAACACTTTTACTCCTAGGGTTAGCTCAACCGGTTGCCACCAATATTGTAGGGCATTTGGCTAGTTCTGTGCCAGCAGGTGCCCGGTTTGAATCCTCCTAGGTGAGGCGCCCTAGTCTATGCAACAGGTTTACTAGGGATGCCATCTGCAAATGTGAGTCACTTGGGTTTCCCCAAGAGGTTTTCCTTAGAAAAAAAACATATCATTTGTGGAAAGAGTAAAATGCAGTTATGTTTAATGGAAAAAAGAAACTGGAAAGTTAAAATGTTGTTATATATTTAATGGCAAAAGGAATATGGTGTGTTGTGAATGGCTTAGAGCAAACTTGTGAACGTAGAAAAATTAATTGAATAGGAAATCAAAGACTACATCACAAATACTGTCATTGGACAAGGACTATCAGATACGCAAATACATCTCTTGGACTAGTCAAAATCTTCCCAGTATATTTGGAAGACTTGAGGAAAAATGTTTCGGTCTAATTCTTGAATGCAAACCAGCAATTGTTGGTCTTAAGATGTAAAATATTGATGATGTAGCCAATCATATAAATCCATGAGATCATTAAAGTCAGTTGGCATAAATAGGAATATTGCACACATATAGACATCCTCATCCCAGGAGTGCACACATACAAATCCTCACCCAACCACGTCCTCACCAGGCACACATGCATATCCAGTTGGCAGTTTCCTCAAAAAGTTTAGAAGAGAGGATGAAAGCACTAAGGAACAGTCAGATGATTGTGCACTATCTACTGGAAGAAAAAGAAAGGTTAAAAAGGTTCATATTCAGGTAGTAAAACAAATAAGAGTAAAGTTGCTATTATTGTGAAAATGCAGAGCATCATACATATAGACTGGAACTGCAGAATACGAGATGCTCACCTTCTCAATGGAAATGTTTTTATGATGGAGAATAAAGAGGATTATGATGTTGCTATTGATGATACCATTGCTGAAGATTGCGGTATCATGCCACACAATACCCGTGATGATTATATGTTTTGAATATGAATGGCTAGTTGCTTAATAAAAGGCAACCTCCTGCAGGCTTCCTAGAAAAAGGGAATATTAGGGAGTGCTTAGTAATGGCAGTCTAGGGGAATTTGCAATAAAGCTATGAATTCTACTTTCAAACTAAAAGAGTGGTGACAGGCCAATGGAGGTACACCAAGTAAGAATGCCAAAATGGTAGAAGCAGAGAAGCAATCATTGGTTCCAAAGTGTTCTTGTATTTTGTTCAGAAGTTCATCAAAAATAAGTTTCTAGTTTTTGCCTGGGGGAATCCTGTACTATACAATGGCTTCAAAGATGGTGCAATCATAACCTTTTAGACATGCCTAGTCAATGTGAACATTTATGATGGTTGCAACAAAACAGATAAAATGGGTGGATAAAGGATGCAGCTGTGTATATGATCTTTGTATTGACAACTGCTGAGACAGTAGCACACATGAATTGTTTTTTCTCAATAATACATAAATTCAAGAATCAATGCTCAATTACATATGCATAACAATACAGATATTTCTTTGAGATACTTTCCACTTTATAGAAATTACCAAATCGACATCTTTCAGTACAAAATTGCTAATGGAAATTGTGTACTTATTTCCTCAGTGTCAGAGATGCACTGTAGGTTCTTTAACTGGTGTACAGCCCTGATTATGATGATGATGATGATGTTTACCGTCCCCTATGACCAACAAGGTCTATACAAAGCATCTACACATAATATATCATACCCACCTCAATTAGGCTAATATGTGGAATGTTTAATGCCACAGCAGGGCCCCTACAATTCTTTCGAAGGAATGAATATCCTACGTCAATCGCCAATTTCTTTAGAAATGATGATGACTTCCTGGCTTTGATGTATGAGTGACCCAGTATGTAAGCAACCCCCGCCTCCTTTGCCTTGATCAATTCCAATAGCTCTTCCCTTACAGAGGGTACTACTGTAGGGCTGTTAAACAATTCAAATCTGACTCGTCGCTGTCTTCCCAATTGAGGAGAATCCATTTCATACATGGACTGAAGACTCTGTAAAGTTGGAGATTTGCTGCTGGGAATACTCCCCGCTGCATTATCATCCTCATCTGCAATCACCATCCTCATGGAAGATCGAACAGGAGTGCTGATTACTGCCATCCTTCCATCCAGTGAATTTTCATAGCTTGTAGACTGTGATTCTTCTGCTTCCATCTGTATGAATTCGGCAATACTGAGAATAAGTCGATTCTCAAAATCATTATCATCTTTCGGGATATCTTTATACCCATACCTCACAATACATCTGTACATATGGTATACTTTTGGGCCAATGCGCCCAATAAGATAACGTTCTTCAGCAGGGACAAATGGAACAGGTACTGATTTGATGCACACAAACACAAGTACTTGATGAAATGCAGGAAGATTTGTGACAAAATGTGAGAATATAGCAGGAACCCCTGTGACCAATTCAGTATAGATTAATCCAATACCAGGAACCCGCACAATTCCAAGGCTTGGTCCAAGTGTGAGAATCCATTTCATAGAAACCTTGTTTTGTAAGTCAAACATATACTTTCTCCGTGTACCATAATGCCATACATACATGATGACCATAAATATTGCTGACAAAGCAAGAGGAGCCCAGCCTCCCTGTGGCACCTTCATAACAGAGGCTGAGAGGTAAACTCCTTCAATGCATCCAAAGAAGAGAAGAAAACTAATAGCCAATAGAAAATTCTTTCGCCATACAATGATTATAATAAGTGACATAAGGCATGTTGTCACAAACATAACAGTGATAGCAGCAATGCCTGAGAAGTAAAAGACACAATTATTTGAAACATAAAGTTCCAAAAACTGCATTCTAGAATTTATCACATCTAGAAAGTACTAATACAAATTACAGTGCACTTACCATAAGCATTCCCAATTAAGGTGGTATCCCTGAATCCTACAGTGACAGCAAGGCATAGAACCAAGAGAATCCAATTTATTTCTGGTATGTAAATCCGACCACAGATATTCCTTGAAGTGTGGACTATCTTAATACGCGGAAAACAACCCAAAGCATGGCATTGCTTGACAATTGAAAATGTCGCTGAAATAACAGCCTGGCTTCCAACAATAGCAGCAAGGGTGGCCACTACAAACACAGGCCAAAAAACACGCTCTGCCACAAAAATTGACATTTGGGTTATCTTACCATCTTAACAAAGACAAATTCAAATGCAGCTGGTCCCAGCTCAAATCACACAGATATACTTGTAAGTTGGAACTATTCGTGTGTGCAATTAACTTTACATGTTTTAAAAAGATGAATTCATCTTATCCATCAAGCTTACACAAAAATGAAATTACATCCAGGTGGAAGATTCAAGAAACCATAGTTGAAACACTGGAACTTTATATAATAGCTTAACCCTACCAGGTATTGAATCATAGAAACTTCTGCTAATATTGGAAAGATTTTTTGAAAGAAAGGCAGCTTGTCCCATGTAAGAAAAAATCAGACATGGATAGACAACTCCTGCAAAGGCAATCTGCATCACAAGTAGTGAATGTTTAGAATCAGTTTGGCTGTTGCTTGTAAAAGCATCTATTTCAGAATAATTGACTAACCCGGATGGACAAAGGAGTGAAGTGTCCGAGATCTGCAAACATCGCCTCTGTACCTGTAACAGATGACAAAAGAAACGATCCACTAACCACCAATACTATAATACATATATGATTGTTTCCAGAGCAATGACCTTAAATGTGAGCATTTGCTAAGGTTATTAGTATCATGGAAGATGTTTTCTAATAAAACAGAGTTAGGTTTCCACAAACCTGTAATACATAGGACTATCCCTCCGAGAGAAATCCAACCATCTTTACCAGTATTCCTAAAAAACTTGTATGCATAATAAGGAGAGAGGGCACGTAATACACGAGGATTCCAATGAACAACATTGTATATGCCAACTGCACAGATGCATAATAGCCAAGCAATCACAATGGGTGCAAAAATAAAGGCCACCCTATGAGTGCCATAATGCTGCAGCGCAAAAAGGCCAATCAATATAATGCACGCAAGGACCACCACCACACCTGCAAAATTTATAAATCCAAGCATTTCTTAATGGCTGCAGCCAACAGACATTGAAAATAAAGAAAATCTCATGATATGGAGTTAAACTAATGAGTAGCTGTTACAAGTAATAACAAATCTTCATTTTAATGACCATTATATTATGCCCGTGACATTTTTTTATACAAAATATGTGTATTTAGAGTTTTCCATTAATGTATCCCACCAAGGAATGTATTCCATGAATGTATCCATAGGTGGACTGCATAGCTATTATAAATCCAAGCATTTCTTAATGGCTGTGTTAAGAACCAAATATCAATATAGCATAGGAAAACCTCAGAAAAAGTACTCAACGCCTTGAAAAAGAGATAATTTCAGATAATAAGTCTCTTCGAGGGGGCAACCTCCTTTTACCCCACTTAAATGTTCAAGTACAAGATGATTCAAAATGAAAATGTCTCCTTGGTATATACTATATATAGGAGACTAGGAGGTATAATTACAACTAATGGCTTAAAGCCGACATAAATAAAATAACATTACTAATATAATATGCCCCAATTAAGGGGTAATGAGCCAATATTAGGGCTTAACAGGCTGCAGCCAACAGACATTGAAAATAAAGAAAATCTCTTGATATGGAGTTAAACTAACGAGTATCTGTTACAAGTAATAACAAATCTTCATTTTAATGACCATTATATTATGCACATGACATTTTTTTATACATAATATGTGTATTTAGAGCACTGTTGAATATGTCGGTGATATAACGGAAATGTCGGATGTGTCGCCGAAATTTTCCCTCAGCCGAAATTTTCGTTTGAATATGTCGCGAAACTTCCGATAAATTGAATGTGTCGCGACACATTCATTAACTCGCGACATTTTCTCAATGTGTCGCAAGTCGATGGAATGTGTCGGCCTGCTCATTTTTTTTTGCAAATTTAAAGTGCGTGAGGGGTTTTAGAGGCCGCG
>ML809221.1:57739-76822 GCA_009831015.1 Picea engelmannii
GCCTCCTCATGCCAACCCTAAAAGATCAATGGCCTAGATTAGATCTAGCCAAGTCTAATCAATGGGTGAGATCAACTCCAATAATCTCACTAAGGAAACCCACTTTCCTTAGTTGCTTTATGTCTATTAATTCACCCACATTGCGAATTAATTGTCACTTTATGATTTAAGTGACATATTTCACTTTTGACTTAAAACTCCTAAGTCAAAGTGAAATTAGAATCATAAAGTAAAGTACAAGGGTAATAGTCTTCCCCCTTTGTGCTTAGAGACTCATAATCACATGGGGACCACTTTCCAAGGCACCCAAATCTCAACATAAAGTAGCTATTAAAATCAACTTTCTCTATCTCTCAAACATCCTACTAACATTGCTAACCCTAACTCTAGCAAACTTTCAGTATTTGTTGCTGTTGTAATAAAAGTTTGTTACAGCCACTGAAAACTACCTTAATTTGTTGCATACACTCATTTATAAGTGGCTTAACTTGTTCAGAAATTACTTCTAGCAATTGGATAATGTTACACTTGTTGAATGCTTGATTTTCATGGTGAATTACTACATTTCTGAATACTTTTATTTGTTGCTGTTGCAAAGTATTAATTGTTGTTATAATACTAGTGTATTGTTGTAATTTGCAACAGCCATAGCAATTATTGATTGTCTAGTGTCTGAAGGAACAATATTGCATCTATTAGCTTGGTGATTGTCTATATATGCTGCAAATTGTTTATTGCCTCATACAAGTACAACAATTACTCATTTCCTTTCTTAAAACTAGACCTAACTATCAGGTGACCAAGATAGGGGGCGGTAGGCTTGGCTAATCTTGCTATTTGATCCCTTGAGGTCACCATGGAAGCCTCCCTTGTGGTGGACCTCTTTCCATCACTAAAACAAGGGAAGTCTCTACTTAGGTGACATTGGTAGATTCTTCCATAGTTACGCAAGATTTGGGATCTTGTGGAGGGCTTTGCACAAGTACAAGTCCTGTGATAACAGGGCCATGATGGGGGTGAATTTGACTGTTGAGAAGGTTGAGCAAGAAATTCAGTAACATGGAGTGGTTTTGGATCCACTTTTTAGGAAATATATAACCATTAAAACTTATCCTTGAGAGTGAGTTGCTCCCTCAAAACTTGTTTTGATCACTATATTGGACATCCTCAATGGTGGGCATACCCTTCAAAAACAACCTTTTGACCATACAAAAAACTCCCTTTAGATGAGACGTCCTCCAAGAAAAACAATAAAATATTGCATTCATAAAATATTCTTCAAAGGTTGGACGCTCCTCCAAATGTTAAGGTACCACATCCAAGGCTCATTGGCACATCCATCAAGATTTTCTTGCACGAGTTTAGAAGACATCAATCAACGGTTTTGAATGGCAACTCATATGCGCTTACAACGGAATAATAAGAGAGGGGTGGACCCATTCGAGATAATGGACCATGTGGATTCAAGTAAATGCTAGATTACGTCATCCGTACTTCATAATTTATTTGGTAAGCAATGGTTCTACATGATATGGCATACATGAATCCAAAAATAAGAAACCAGCAGCCAAGTGAAGATGTGGCTTCATCTTTGGTATGCATGCATCAACCCCATGTGATTTATTTCTTTTAATTTCAAAGGGGGCTCAACTTCAATTATTAGAAGAATGTGATGGCACCCTTCGATAAGGCTTGGTGGCTAAGAAAAATGTCTCGATTTGGGACATTTGTCCCACATAATACATTTGTGGACCCAACATATATGAATTTATTCCACTTGAACCGTCATATGAACAAGAAAGGGAGCAGCCCCTCATGACATCACCCCACTTTAAGCCATCGCATGGATAGGTTTAATGCATAAGATAAAGAAGGGAGTGGCCCCTTGTAGTCAATTCAATCTTTGCAAGCGACCCCCCTCAAATGTGTTTTAAACTTTATATGAGAAAGCTCCCCTTTATTACAATATTATAATATATCCCCTCATCAACATGTGTGCCCCTTTTATGCACATGGGGAAAAAGATTATACATAATAAATTTTACATAAAGGGAAAGGTTCTCATAACACTTAATTCACTATGAGATGCCAAGGGGAGGTTTCCATAGCAATAAGCCATCTCCACACATGTGCCCATAGGGAATATACCACATAAAGTTCTTGTACCATGAAAATAAAAGTGTTATCCCCTAATAAACCTCGCCATAAGCCAAAGTCATAATGAGAAGAGAACATGAAATGTATTAGTGTCATACTAGGCTAACCATGAACAACATCATCCACCGTAGTACCAAAGACCATATCACAACTATCCATCTAAACCATGAAGAGAGAACCAAGTACCAAGATGAACCACCATATGAACCATTGATTCAATCATGTATCAACATCATGGTGAAGTAAGAGTATCCTAAATCATCACTATGCTCAACCAAGATTTGTTATCCTCAAGCAAAAATAAAAGGTGTGCATCTCAAGCCCATCATCGTCCCTGTAAGTTACCCCTAAATGTTTGTCATGTGATGAAAATCACACATTTACCACTTACGCAAATATGAGGGATAACATTGGCTCCAACTTGGGGGCATACACTCTTTGGAGAAGAGTGCATGAGAACCCCAAAATCTCTGATGTGACTATTGAGAAGATCCTCCAAGCAAATGAAATATTACCATGTGGCAAGATGGATCCACATCACATCCCTAAACACCACATACAAGTGTCCATAGAGTTTATTACATCAAAATTGGCTTTACAATGAAGAAAGGCATAGGCCAACAAAGCCAAAGATACATGAAATGAGCGCTAATGCTCAAGCTAAAGAGCTCATTCTTCATACTATAATCTACTTAGCATATACAACTGGGTGTAATCAAAGAACCAATGAAGCCATGTGCTCATCTCATCAATGCCATTACACCTTCCCTTGTGTTTGGTCACCAACCAAAACAAGGAAATGCTCATCATTATATACAAATATGCTGGAATATACATGACATGATGGCAACAACAAGAAATTGCATCATGGGCATGGTATCCAATACAAAAATCTAAAGAAAAATGGTATAAACTAACATATGCCATGTTAATCCAAAGTTGAAGAGAGCTTATATAAGGTCCTGAAAATGCACATGGCAGCTCTTCATCAACCTACAAAAATTATCTAGTATGCCTCTCCAAAGGTAAGTCCACAAATCATCATTCACACCTTCAAGCAAACAAGGTGTGGGTTGTTCCAACACTAACCTATCTTCATATAAGCATGAACTGAAGTATGAGTGTAAAATTCAGATCTAAAGAAAATTTCTTGTGTACAATCCAAGGCTTGTTGCCCACTTATGGATGGCTGGAAATTACTATTGCTAATCCGAACTGGAAAAATCTGCTGTCCCAAGTAATTTCCAGCCATAGCTTTACCAGAAAATATGCAAAAAATCTGAACATAACAACAGCCAAGATGAACTTCCATTTCCTTGACAATATTGCATGCTTCACCCTACAAGCAATAAGCCTTCAAGATCTGCAAAGAAAAGGGATTATTCCCTTCATGGAGTTGCCAGATATAGAAAATATCTTCAAGCAACACCATCATCACAATGTAGCTGATCTACAAATATCCGGGAAATGGACTTTTGTCCCCGGCAATGGCGCCAAAAAGTGTTACCCCTCATATTTGCATGAGTGGTAAATGTGTGATTTTCATCACATGATAGACATTTAGGGGTAACTTACAAAGATGATGATGGACTTCAGATGCAAACCTTTTATTTTTGGTCGAGGATAATATATCTTGGTTGAACATAGTTATGACTACGGATACTCCTACTTCACCATGATGTTCATACATGATTGATTCAGTGGTTCATATGGTGGCTCATCTTAATACTTGGTTCTCTCTTCATGGTTTAGGTCGTGAAGCAATAAAATTCTCAATGAAGCAATAAATGTTTTCTTGATTTTTGGAATTAATAAATATTTGACGTATATAAGTTGAATGAATAAAAATAATGATGAATTACAATGAGAGGCCCACCCATTATAAATACCCTAAGCAGGTGCTTTTTCACTAAAAGTCGCGACTTTTAATTAAACATGTGACTTTATAATATTCTATTTTATTATTATTTATTTTGGTTTTCTATGTTAGTTTTTTTTTATTTCATTACTAATTAGCTAAACTTATGTAACATTGTTTTTTCACTAAAAGTCGTGACTTTTAATTAAACATGTGACTTTATAATATTCTATTTTATTATTATTTATTTTGGTTCTCTATGTTAGTTTTTTTTTTTATTTCATTACTAATTAGCTAAACTTATGTATTTAACATTGCCTTCCCCTTTAAAGAATGTTTTGTCCTCAAAGCAATATACTTCCTTATTGCTATTTTGCATGAGATCTCCATAATGAAATTTCTCTTCCAACTGGTTTTCCCCATGGGGGTTTTTCCAGGGTCATGTTGACCAAAAACACTTGTGTTCATTTGTCATGGTTTGCTTATTTACTTATCAGCTGTAGGTGTTAAATATCCTAGAGGGTACTTTGCGTTTTGAAGTATAATGAATGTGCTAATAATGGACAGCAAAACTTCCTATTAAAACCCATTCAGAGAGAAGCTTCAAAGGGGCATTAAATCACTTCCTACTTGGCAGATTTTCGGGGCATAAAGTTCAGATTTGTTGGTTGTTTTGGACAGCAAGATAACAGTCCTAGAACAGTGAGAAAAACAGTTTGAAAGTATCTTGAACTTGGTGCCCAACAAGAGGTCACATGACAGGCCTGTTGGGCAGCCTTTAGGAACCTCAAAATTTCTTCAGTGATCATGCACGGGGAGTGGACCTAGTGGAGTACATGGCTTACAAAGATTGATGGAACCGTTGGGGGCTTGTGGGAAGAGTATTAGACACACCTCGTGGAGTGCTTCACATGCGTGAGCCTAAATATGATTATTATAGGTTGCTTGTAAGGGAATATGCCCATATATGTATTGTTGGCCTCCCTTACCTCTCATATATATAGACAAAGGAGAGAGTCCTTCACTCACTCATTCATTCTTGTTCATTCTTGTAGAGAGATGTGATCAAAAGGAGCACACACTTCTCCTCTCTCTCTCTCTTGAATCTTCTTATGTACTTGATCTCTCTTTCTCTCTCTTGAATCTTCTTATGTACTTGATCTCTCTCTCTCTCTTGGAGTCACTAGGGTTTCTTGAGCTTGTTGGAACATCTTGAAGACTAGTGTTAGGGTTTCATCCCATGGAGATTTGGAGATTAAGGTTTAGAGATATGATCCTAGGTTGTAGTTGGTTAAGAGGAGATGTCTTTCCTTCGAGGACATGCTTGTGTGATGCATGCTTGTTGAAACTCCTTGGTGTGAACTATGGTTTCTTGGTTTTCCCTGGTTAGCGTTTTGGAGGGCTAGTGGATTGTAGTAGCCTTGTGATAAGGCTATGGTACATACATGAACTTCATCTTTATGCATATTAATGAAGTTTTCAGTGGTCCAATACTTGTGTAATTGCAGATTTGATTTTTAGCCATCTATATTCTTCATGGTTTGTAATTTCCAGCTCTGTATGTATCTGATTTGACCAAAGTTAAGGGTGATTATATTAAGTGATTTAACATTGTAATTGAAGAATATAAGGACAGATTTGTTGTTGGTTTTACAGCTGTAATAAGTGTGTTTTCAGATTTGTTATATGTATGATAAGATTGTCCTAGAAGGCTGGAACTTATTGGAACACATTGGTATATTTTCTCTTAGATTGCCTAGATGATTAGGGTTGTTAAGAGTTGAAACACTGTCCGCTGTTGCTGCTGCTTTGTTTTTATTTCATAACAGCCCAAAAGCTGAAAATTCACAGGGTTAAGATCTGGGTAAAGCTCTAGTTAAGAGGTGAAATTTCTGAACTCCAAATTGAGTGAAATTTCTACAGTTTTGTTGATCCCATTTCTCGTACAAATGTCCGCAACGCTGCTTTTAAAAAATAGCATTCTATTACATGATTATATTCAAACTACAAGCAAAAAAGTAAAATTATCAAGAAAAGATGACTCTTAATATGAAGACTATGTGATCACAGCAGAATATCCAGACAAGCACAGGCCATAAATCATTGTTAAAACAAGAACTAAGAATGTAATTGATGTAAGAAGACCATGACTATCTGTCTACAATCAGATGCAGTTATCATCTCCTCAGAACAAGATACTTACTATCATTGAGCTTTGTAGTGCGTACTTGGAGCCCAGAAACTGATGAGAGAACTGCAAAAGACATCAGAGTGAATCACTGTTCTCTGTTTTAGATTTTAAAAATTGAAACAATACACTATGCTAGTTAGCTAGCTTCCCTAAATTAGTAAATTATTTATATATTCTTAACATTTGATAGTTCACGACAATACACACATGCATTGTTTGCACAATTCAACCCAAATTTTATTGATAAAATATGTTTTTATGGTCTATGCAGTATCAGAAATCCAGGTTGATTCACAAAAAGATTATCATACCTGATATTGCAGGTGTGAGAACACCATCACCTATTACCATGCAAGCTCCTACTAAAACCACAACCAGTAAACCTGTGCGCAGTCTTCTATGCTTTTCCAGAAATCTCTTCAAAGGAGATGTTCCTGTATTCTGAGCTGGCTGCCGTGAATTATAATATGTAGAAACTTCCTCATCCGCTGCTTGCTGATTTGGAAGTAAACTCAACTTTGCATGTCTACAAAGAAGTGAATACAATGCAAATGTTCCCCCTATTTGAACCATGTAAGTATCCCAATTTAGTTAAAAGATTAAAGCATTAGTAATGAATTTATTATTAACTTATATTTTCTTACCTTTCACAAGGTAGATAAAGTGTTTCAATATTTACCTTCACCATTGTCGCCTGCACTCAAAACTATGAAAACGTACTTAACAACAGGGATCAAGGTCAATAGCCAAAAGATTAATGAAAAGACCCCAAAGACTTTATCTTCATCAATATTGCCCTGCAACTTTCCTTCAAAAGTACTTTTATAGACATACAGTGGGGATGTGCTCAAATCACCATAAACCACCCCAAAGCTTTCGTATGCCAATAGCAAAGTTGATTTGTAGTAGCTCTTCCAAGAAACCTGTCTCACAAACTACCTTGCATCAGATACCAAACCCAAACTCCTAATCCTACTCTATTTGTGTCTATCAAAAAAATAGAAGGAATAATAAGTTATTATTTCATCAGAGAATGGCATGATGTCAGTAAAGAATTGCAAACTAGCATGCACAAAGAGGTCCAAGAGCTCAAACCTATCATGGTCGTAGAAGTTCAAAAACAACATAAGAAAATAAAATACATAAAGAAAAACAAGAAGATACACTCGGATGGGGCTCATTATTACAAACTACGCATAATGCTTCATAAAGAGTGTTCTTGTGCACCATGAATGAACAGGATAAATAAGATGAAACCATGTCTTTTTTAAAAGGAAAAGATTTACACAAACAAAATACAGAAATAGAAGAAAATGGGGCTCATTATTACAAACTACACATAATGCTTCAGAAAGAGTGTTCTTGTGCAACATGAATGAACAGGATAAATAAGATGAAACCATGTGTTTTTTAAAAGGAAAAGATTTACACAAACCAAATACAGAAATAGAAGAAAATGGGCAGAAAACACCAAACAGTGGTTATTATTTGTGCATTAAAAATTACTCATTCAGGTCAGTACCATCAGAAAAGACTCAAGTAAAGTAGGTTTGCTTTTCAAAGCCAAACTTAAAACACTACCTGCTCATTGAAGAACTTACTAAGGACTGAAAAAAGGATGAATAATTTAATGCTCCAAACAAGGATACAGATACTGATAACCTGAGGGCTGGGTTCCTCAAGAATAACCCTGAGCTGTTAGCTAACTCATATCACCGATCTTTTCACTCAGATTACCTCTCGTGGCTTTCCACCTTGTGGACTTCAAATATTATTCATCCTGTATCTTTTTAGAAAAGATGAATAATTTAGTGCTCCAAACAAGGATGCAAATACTGATAGCCTGAGAGGCAGAGCTGAGTTCCTCCATCGGAGTCCGAGCTGATATTTACTCATATAGCTGATCTTTTCAGTCAACTTGTCCCTTGTGGTTTCCACCTTTGTGGACTTCAAAGATTAATCCTATATCTTTGAAAAAAAATCATAATTCAATGCTCCAACAAAAAGCTGCAAATACTGATAACCTGTGAGCTGATTTCCTCAAGCACAGTCTTGTGCTGTAAGCTACTCATATAGCTGATCTTTTCAGTCTGCTTGCCTCTTGTGGTTTTCCACCTTTGTGAACTTCAAATATTATTCATCTTATATGTTCAAATATGGAGATCTGTCTAATACAACTACAGAATCATAACGATGGCCATACCTTAGCCAAATTGTTTGCGACAGTTTCAGATGACTTGATTACTAAGTGGAGTCCAGATAACTAAATGAAAAAGGATAAGCAGGGTTCAGAGGTAGCAGCATACAGGTGATCATATCTTGACTTTGAATGCTATCATCGTGGAAGCAATAACTGGTAAATTCACTTCTGAAAAGCCTTTTACACAGTTCCGAGGGATTTGTTTTTACAGAGACTTGAAGATTTTAGAATACCAGAAGAGATCATCACTCTAGTGATGACCTTGCATGAGAGGGCAGTTGGACAGGTCAGTCCTCCCACAGTTCATACAGCTGATATTTATAGCACTATTGGTGTGAGGCAGGGCTGTCCTCTATCACCTACTCTCTTTGGCCTTTACATTGGTGAATTGGAAGAGGTAATCTCAAAATTCAGAAGGTCTAGTTGGCAATTGTATTCATTTTGGCATTGTAATTGCCATTATGTTTTTTGAAAATGATATTGTCTTATTGGTCCATACAAAGACAGGACCTCCAAAATCACCCTCAACACTTTCATCACCTTTTTTGATACACATGCTCTTGCAATTAATTTAGATAACACAAAATTCATGGGCTTTACCATATCCAAAAAGCAGCTATGGCAACCAAATACACATATAAAGGGGAAGCAATCAAGGTACTCTCCTCTTATATTTATGTGGGTGTTCTCCTCACCAGTACTTCTCTATGACTCCAACTGCAAAGGCAAGAACAAATAAGGGCTATGTAGCCCTTAAAAACTTGAGAGACAGTGCTTCTGTCTCAAGTTCCAAGGCAATAGATCAAAATTGCAAATTTTCCATACTATTGTTACTCCAACATTGCTCTCTGGTTGTGAGTTTTGGCAGCCTGGACAGTGTCAGACTGAAAGGTCACGCATTAAGAGGGCTCTTGTCTTGATACTCTTACAGCTAAGAGGAAAGTTCCCCAATTTGTGCTCACCTGCTCTTTACCTCAGCCATATTTCATTGGTGGCTTTGCTCCAGACTTCTCTGTCGTTTTACTTTGTCGAAGATGCACTGGGCACACTCTATTCATGTCCCTTTTTTCCAGTTCCACTAACCATTTTCGGCCACCAATGGACAATGATATATAAACATAAATAAATAAATAAATATTCGGGAAGATTGAGATATACATTCCTTGTGCTACATAGTACAGTCTTCTATGAGATTATCTAGTCAGGGATGTCACGTTAAGCAGTATGCCAGAGTGGCTCATCTTCTTCTAACCCTGGGATTGGACATGGATAACCCTCCACCTCTGTCTTTCTCTATCAATGTTACCACCATCTTGAAAGAGATATTAACAAAGGCATTCAAGATGAGACATATACAAGGCCTATTTAAGAGTTACTTGGAGGAATCCTCTTGTACAGATGTGCCCCATGCTAATGCTTTATTTTAACGCGTCTCAGAATGGAAAGCAGTTATATTTATGTTCAAGGTTATATTAAACCTGGAGATCAGAGGATTTGTCGGACTTGTCAATGGTAACCAAAACAAAGGACAATTTGATATTAGATGCCCAATCAATTATGGGAATCATCGCAGATACCATTTCCTCTTTAGGTACTATGCTGGATCAGTTTCAGCTTTGATACATGATAAAGACTCAAGAAGTCTGGTTCTCTTCATTTTCCAAATGATTCTATACAGAAAGAAACTCCTAAAATATGTTGCCCCTACCAAACCATTTAATCTTCTCATCAACATCCTTCTTTCAAGAGACACGACTCCAAGAGGAAATGACCCCAATATCTTTCTCATAACTTGTAAGAGATCAGTTAGAGAAAGAACTTCGCAACACCATCATTCAAGCGGCCAAACTACTCAGCCCCAGCTTCTTATTGAACAATAGTGCAGACTGTCAGATTAGCTATCTTATCTGGACCACTAGGGTTTCCTGGGGTTCCCATTTGCTCACTATTTTAACCATTCCTTTGTTCTCGTTCCCTCATTTCCTTGCTTCATATCTTATTGACAATTTGTTTGGCAAACAGATCTACTTGTAATTCTCTACAATACCATTAGTTTTTTTGTTGTTTGTGGATGTCAATACTAAATAATATAATTTAACTCACTTGTCAAGCCGGTGGGCAAGCTCAAGTGGTTGAGTGCTTTGAGATTTCGTGCAGGAGGTCTCGGGGTCGACCCCTCAGCTGGCTGCCTCTATTGCATGCCTCACTCGATGTCCCTACATAATCAAGGGTCGTAATCAATGCCGACAGGTTTACAATAGGTACCACTCACAAAACGCGGAGAAGTGCCCGGGGGTTTCCCTGCGAGATTTTCCTTGGAAAAACAATTCTAACTCACTTGTCCTAACAAGTTGTTTCAAAAATTACCACTTGCTAAGTTCCCGTGAAAATTCTACACATCTTTGTAGTATGGACAACAAGCTATACTATGGAAACTTCTAGCAAACCTCATGCTTGTTACACTCCATTATAGGAAGATTTCATGATAGATATATAAAATATATTGAAAAAAGTGAGATGATAGGTCAATTGGGTGTAGCTCAAGTCATTGTGAGGAAAAGTTGTTACTCCCCACCCAAGTTCAAATCCCACTTTGTGACATGTTTTCTCTTAGTGAGTCGATTGTTGATGAGCTATTTATGATCTATATATGAGTTGTTGACCAGGCCTTGTGCCCTGAAGAATATATTGTTTACCCTGGGTACCAACCTTGAAAAGAGGGGAAGTGCCCAGGATTCCCTCGAGATATATTACCTAGGGAAAAAAAAGGTGAGATGATAGACAAAATACAACATATAGACATATATATGCTAAGTTGCACAAATATTGGAAACTAGTATGGTTTCTAAAATGGGGTTGCATGGGAAATGCAACCCCCCCAAAATATATATATATATATATATATATATATATATATATATATATATATATATATATATATCTTAGGAAATGCAGAAACAATGAATTTAAAAAGTAAAATAGAAATAAAAAAATATGTATAGAAAATTATCATTAAAATTAAAATGATAAACATAGTCAACAAATTAATAAAAAATCCATTTACATATTAAATCATGTTATCCCCAACTTCTAGGGATAACTAAGGAGATGATGTATCGAGGCCCTCAGGTTGCAAACATGGAGTACCGAGAGATAGCTTGACCAGGAGTGTCCACTTGCACAGATAGAGACCCACCTCACCACCATAGCTCCAGGTTCGTCACGACGGGATCCACCACATCAGTTGGCCTCCGGAAGACATTGGGTCTTGCTCCATGAGGTACAAGTCATGTATTATGGTGAGTATCATTTCAATATTTGAGAAATTTGAGTTTGTTGCATCTATTACTACTTTTGATTATGTGATGTTTGCTTGGACATTATGCTCTTTGCCCTGTTTCACTTTGGTGGTTGACATTGCGCCCTAGTAAGTGAGTCACCCTTAGGGATAGGGCTACTACTGGGAGGTCCTTTTGACGAGTCATCGTGCCATTCTCGACCATAATTATCACTTTCCACACTCCATCCCCTCATCTCCTCACCTTTTTGGATTTTCGAGTGTACTGACCCAAGAAGGGGTTGTCCCTCATTTCATGGGAAGAAGACGTTGAAGGCCTAGAGGGTAGATAATTGGCAAAAGATAAAAGCCTACTTATGAACCTTCCAGACGCTCGCCCAAAGAGGTCTTGAGAGCAATGAAACGCTTCTCCTAAAAAATCAAAGACCTGCAAAAGCAGAATAACATTATATAAATGTCACCACTTGTTGAGGTGTGTACACTCATGTGGTGTCCCTTTCTTTCCTTGCATATGGCACTAAGTGTACCTCTAGCTTCAAGTGGCCTTGTGGTACTGCCCCCCAAGCCAATCGATTCACCAATAGGGAGTATCCAAGGTTTTGGATTTCTAATTAATTAATGGCATTAAATGGGTTTGGAAAAAGGATGCATTGAAAACGAAGGTGCAGCACACCCTCTACAAAGGCACTCATAAATGAGACACTACAGCCCCTTGTATGGCATGAACTCCATGCCCAAAAGTCTTCCCCTCATCCATGACACCTCATCCACATGACTTAGAAGGAGGCCCCCTCGGGAAACACCCCTAAAATTGAGGTATGATTCACCCAATAGGTCATTTGTCAACCCTCCAGGACCAACAGCTAATTGATTTCGAGACCTACAACGGCATATATACCTGGAACAACTGTTGTGGAGGTTCTCAGCAGGTAGCATGCAAACTAGACAGATTTTTAATATCAAAATCCCTTATGATCTTAGGCATGCATATGGAAGCCACTATATTACCTACTACGGGATTGGACCACTAGCCAATATGCCTTTCCCTTGACACTCTCAATAAGCCCCACAAGAAGCCCTTCCAGTTTGAGAAATTTTGGCTCTCTCATCTGAATTTTCTTCAAAATGTCCAAGTCTGGTGGGAGGAGACACAAACAATTAATGGCTCCCTCATGTACCGCTTCCAACAATGCCTCAAGCAACGCATCAAAATCTGGAACAAGAAAATCTTTGGGAATATTTTTCAAGCTCAACAACTCCTTGAATCCCAAATGGAGTCGATTCAGCAGTAGATTACTTCGCATGGCAGATCACCTGAATTGGTACAGCAGAAAAATCCTTGGTTGATCATATTTAGGTAGGGCAAAAGCAAGAGGAAATTCTATGGAGGAAAAAATCAAGGGTTCAATGGCTAAAGGAGGGAGAGCAAAATTCAAAATTTTTCCAACGCTCCATTATCCAGCGACACCACTCCAATCAAATCACTCATCTTATCTCCGGTCAAGGTAACAAACTTACATCTCATTCTAATATTGAGCAAGAGTTAACCTCTTTTTTTCAAGATCTTACGGAACCTCAGCCTGAACGTACAGAGGCTATTCACTCCATAGCCAAACATATTCCCCGCCTGATCTCTGAGGATCAAAATGCTAGTCTCATGTGACCCATCTCCCTCGAGAAAGTAGAGGAAACAAACTTTGGTTTGGCTGTTGGAAAAGCACTTGGTCCAAACAGATTCACCATGGATTTATTTCACCACTACTGGTCGATTATTAAATTGGATGTTTGGGCTCTTGTTCAAGAATCACAAAGGACGTTGGGGATTCTCCCTACTCTGAATGATACCTTCCTAACCCTGATCCCCAAGGAAGAGAAAGCGGTTGACCCTAATAAATTTTGCCCTGTAGCCCTCTACAATGTTATTTACAAAATCATATCCAAAGTCATTGCCTTACGCCTTAAGCCTCTTCTACCCACCCTCATTGCTCCAGAACAGTCCGAGTATGTAGAAGGTCATCAAATTCTAGACAACATTATCCTAGCCCATGAAGTTGCTCATTCCTTAAAAACTACCAAAATCTCAGGCATGCTCATCAAGTTGGACATGTCAAAGGCTTTTGATAAGCTCAATTGGCAATATATCTAGGAAATCCTGAAGGCCTTGGGATTCCACCATGACCGAGTACAATGGATCTTAGCTCTCATTTCCTCCACCTTTTTCTCTCTCCTAATCAATGGCTCTCCCCACCCCCCCCTTTCGGCCCTCTTGTGGTATTCGTCAAGGAGACCCCCTCTCCCCTTTCATCTTCATCCTCATGGATGCAGGATTAGGTCGTAGCCTCAAAGCAGCCACTGATGAACATAAGCTCCAAGGCCTGTCTCTCCATAACTCTACTAATCCCCTTACCCACAACCAATTTGTCGATGACACTATGCTCATGGGTATCCCTTCTACCCGAGAATCCCTAGCCTTCAGGAAAGTTCTCGATAACTTCATGGAAGCTTCATGCACTTCTATTAACCAGCTAAAATCTCGGATCTTCTTCTTCAACACCCCTCTATCTGTTCAATTTCATGTCTCTCGCATCCTGGGTTTTTCTAGGAGTTCACTTCCGGCCAAATATCTTGGTGTTCCCCTGTTAACCTTGGGGATTCGCAATAGTTCTTGGGAAGATCTCCTCACCAAACTAAGCAAGAAGTTATCTAGTTGGACCTTTCTCCCAATCAACATTGTGAGTCGCCTGGTCCTTCTCAAGTTTGTTCTTCAAGCTATTCCCCTCTATCTTTTCTCAACCTTGGTTGCACCCAAAAGAATTCTTAGAGCAATCAGGGGTCTTCAGAGAAATTTCCTATGGAAGGAAGCCCAAGCTTCAAAAAAATGGGCCCTTGTGGCCTGGAACACCCTTTTCTTACCTAAGTTAAAGGGAGGGCTTGGACTTAAAGATCCTGAAATTCTCACCAAAACACTAGGTGCCAAGTTATGGTGGAAATGGCTTCAGCAAAAAGAACTCTAGAGCAGACTTTGGAAACAAAAATTTGCAGATCGGTTCAGTTCCACCGACCTCATCCAAATGATGAATCCTACCTCCGGCTCCCTTATCTGGAATTGGGCTTGGAAAAACAGATGGCTCATCCAACAACATAGCTTTTGGGAAATATGCAATGGGCGTTCAACCCTTTTTTGGGAAGACTCTTGGAAGCAACTTCCGGCCATGCAAGTTGATTGAAGGCTCCTTCCATTGAAGCAGTTTCTCCAAGTTACTCACGACCCTCTTGTCAGAGATTATTGGTCACCTGCCCCTGAAAATTGGGATTGGAACACCAGGCATATTGATCTGGATGACCTACCCCTTCAAAATCGATCCCTTCTTTCAACCTTGACTCAGCTCTTACATCTTTGGAAAATTAAAATCTCCCCTCAGTCAGGCAAACTTAGATGGGGCTATTGTCCTGCAGGTAGATTCTCCCTTAAGAAGGCTTACCACTTGGTAGCTCATCATTCGGACCTCCCTGCCGAAGCCATATGGAATTAAATATGTAAGGCAAAGCTTTGGCCAAAAGTGGCCACCTTCCTTTGGCAAGATGCTCACAAGAAAATCCTTGCTTGGGACCATCTTTGTAAAAAGGGCTTCCGGGGACCTGGAATATGTATGTTATGCCAGCAAAGTGATGAATCCATGGATCACCTCCTCAATTTTTGTTCCTTCAGCAACACTCTCTGGGACCGAGGTGCCATCGCTTTTCGTCAATCTGATCGAGATATGGACTCCATCAGAGCCAACATTGCATTCTGAAGGGACTCCTGCTTCAAGATTCTGATCCTCAATTGAATATGGTAGCTTTTTCCTAGCTTCTTAGTTTGGGAGATCTGGAAAGAGTGCAATTGAAGAATATTCAAGGATATTTCCCAATCTCATAATATTATCTGGACCAAGATCAAACATAATATGGAGGAGACTCTCAAATGAAAAGTGGGCTCCCGAAGATCTTCAATGCCCTCCCCTAGAAAAATCCCTTCTCTCTACTTGGCTACCCTCTTCTCCCTTACCCTCTTTGACCTCTTTGGGTTGCCCTCCCTTGCCTTCTATACTTACTTCCTGGTTCCCCCCCCCTTGGGTTTGTCCAACTTAACTTTGATGGGGCCTCAAAAGACAATCTCGAACCCACCAGTTATGGAGGAATCTTCAGAGACAGTTCTGGCACTATTCTCCACATTTAATATGGTCACCTTGGGGTCTGTTGTCATCCTCATACACACTTGTACACATGAGCAAAGTCCATCTCACTTAGTGTGTCCTTGGAGGCACAATGCCTAGGTTCACAGTCCACACTGTCACCTTGACCGGAACCTCTTCCTTCTAGGCTTACTCCTAGGGAAGCCAAGGGGTGTAGACCCTAGTTACTAGATGTGAATTAACGTTTATGTTCTAGGAGTTGGTTTTAATTTGTTAAAGGTTTAGGGAAAAACTAACCTATGATGCTAAAGCAGCAAATGCAAAGTGCAAGACTACTTATGTTAAGCAAACCCTTCCCTAAGTCAATTGTGACTAGTGCCTAAAGGTTGGGCAGGGGTCAACTAAGTTTAAGGGAGTTTAATTACAAAATATTACAAGTATTACAAAATTACAACTATTCCACAACCAAGATACAAGTACTTACAACAAAGAATATAAGATATTACAACAATTATGAACAAGATTAACAAGTGCTTTAAAATGTGAGAATTAAAAGATATTCAAAATTAAGATCATTCACATAAGGCCAAGCATGCCCCAATAAGAATTGGACTGTTTTTCAATGGCAACCACTAAAGCACTCAAGATCCAACAAGAAGATGCCTCCAAAGGGGATGCACTATCTCTTGAAGAATCACACCATAAAGAGCATAAACTGAAAGATATGAAATACTTGAAAAATGAATGCTCAACTCACATAAGAGATTTAACACTTAGAAAATTAAACCATAGACTTGCATGAAAAATAAAAGATGTATGTGTGCTTGCAATGTAGAATTCTAAACAACCATGAGATATGTCCCAAAAGAAGATTGCCTAGAAGACTAAGTGGTTAAGAGTTGCTTAAAGATTTTATAGATTTTAATCACCCTCCTAACTAAGTGTCAAACCTTAATCCTCCTCCCCATATTGCCAAATGGTTGCTGGATGCTCAAGATAGTAAGGCAACAAGGCCCACCCTAGCTTTCTCAGTCAACCCTAAGATCTGAGTACTTCCCGGAAAGGACGCATCCTGTGCGCCGTGAGACCGTCCCCGGCCTCCACCTTCCGTTGTTTTCCTCAAACCCCGTTTTAGATGGTGAAGATGGTGGAATTTAGGTGTCCTAGTTGGTCTAATAAGTTATTATGACTTAGGAGTAAGTCTTAAGATGTGTGATGAGTGTTTTAGATAAGTTTTAGATGCCCAAAAATAGTGAAAACTGCCCAAAACCGAAACTTAAAATGACTGTTGTGAATGTGTCACAAACTATGAAACTGCAGCATGTAAACACATATGAACTTGTAAAGAAAAGCGGAAAGTAGAGACCATTCACATCATCATTTGATAACCCATAACATGTGCAAAATATATGAAAAGATTGCTATGAAAAAGGCAAGAACAACTTGCCAAACAGAAACGCTATTCTAGATCATTCACCACTTAGCCATGTATGTTATTTCACAAAAGAAAAACGTGCTAAGAAGTTAAAGAAACTTGTTGAAGTGAGATAGTGTTCCTACACCATTCATATGCCCAAGAGTTGTTTGCAAACTTAAATGGAAGTGAAACTTGAAAGGGAAGATGCTTGCAAAATGTAAGAAATTACTTTAAGACATCATTACCCATCCACATGTATATCGCATTAAGAGATGTGCTAAGAAGCTGAAGACATGATGAAACTTAAAGCATGTAAAAGAAACTATGCCTCAAAGGCTTAAACTAAGACGAGTATATGTGAGATGTCTATTCTAGAAGATTTTAACCATGTAATCAACCATAAACATCAACACATTGTTACCATCCTAGCCATACGATATGGGGATGTCTCTCCCAAAGTGTAGGCGATTTATTAAGCAAAACTGAAAATAAATGAGCAAACCACTCACAATGGCACAAGGTGGAGGCAAGCCTACCAATGTTCTGCCAAAGAGGGTTGGACAGAAAAACTAAACAGTTATTATTAGAACAAACTAGCCACACAACCTTGTCATAATGACAAGTGGGGCAAGAAATAAAGAATGCTGAAAAGAATCTAAGTCCTAGCCCAACGATTTTGGGGGGTTGGTTGAGCCAATCACTCTCCCAAGGTGTAGGCAACTAACTAATCTTGCAAAATAAAAATACAATGGCTGAAAAACAACAAGAGAATGCAAGCCTCAAGGGAATTTCCCGGGGACTTGCTATAATGCTAGAAATGACTAAATAGAAGAAGAGATTTGTTACCCAACTAGTGGAGGCTCTTTGGGGGTGTTGTGAGAGTGAATTTGGGCAACATATCCCCTTGTTCCTGGTAAGAATCTGCAAAAATCAGCAAGCAAATGCTTGCTTGAAATGCTGCACAACACAAAAATGTTAAGAAAAAATTATGTTTTTTACGCAGAAATTTTTCACATAAAATCTCCAAATGAAAGTAAAATTATTTGACCTATCTCAGATGGTTATCAAACTGAAATGTAAATGAAATGTATGCAGAAAATAGGACTAAGTAAGGGTAGGAGTTTGAGAAGGCTTTGAGGGAAGACTCCTCCTTGAGGCTTTCCCAACAATCCCTTGAGGTAAACCTGCAAAACTCAAAACAAATTGTGAAGCATGGAAGTAGATAACATGTGTAGATAAACTAACAATCTAAAATACTTCAAACAACTAGCTATCCAACATATATAAACCAGCAAGAATACTCTTTGCTAATCTACCCAAGTAAACTACTTTACTAGAGATTTACTCAACACTACACAATAAACTCAAACACCACAATATCACCTCGTATGAAAGAATGCAACCAGAATACTCTTGGTGATTCAAAATCCTCCAAAGATTTATTAATCCAATGGGAGAGTGTTGCAGCAACAAGTTGCTCCAAGACTCTCAAGAGAAAAATGGGATGGAATGCAAGATGGCAAAAGCAAGAGAAGTGGGGCGAAATTTCAGTAGAGTAACACTAACTCAAAGATTGGTGAAGAAATGAGTGAGGGGAGGCTATCTTTTATAGCTCAAGAGGCAAAGTGAACCCTCTTGGATAAGAGCCATGTGTCAAAACCCAAGCAACAATGAAGATCTCAAGGAAGGGGGGCACACCACTTAGGGTTTTGGCATGGATAGGTGAGGTGGACGTGAGGTGGAAGGTGTGGGACCAAGCATAGGTGAGGTGGTAGGCTAGGAGGGGC
>ML809221.1:76866-88729 GCA_009831015.1 Picea engelmannii
TGTGTGGGGGGGGGGGGCAAATCCCCCTAGGGGCGTGGGTATTTAGTGAGTGGATTGTGTAAGGGGGTGTGTGAAGGTTAGGGAGTGGGTTGGGTAGGTTAGGAATGACCTCTCTTGCCCTTTTCCATCTTAACATTACCCCATTAACTCAATTTTACAAAAAATACATTTTTGACTTAGCAATAAAAATTGTTGTTTTGACTAACTTTGACTCCGGGTGGATAAAACACCTAGCTAAGTTTGTCCGACTGAGCTGAAACTTGGCCCAAGGGTGTAGGGGGTGCCTTTCCATTTCTTTTGAGCACAAATACCCCTATCAAAAACCCAAAGGCCTAGTTTTTACAATAATTGTTCAAAAACAATTAATTAATTAAATAATTAAAATCCCAACCTTAGGGAAATTAATTAAATTTAATTAATTAAAAAAAACCTATCTAGACTCGACAAAATTCCGCAAAACTTTCTATGATGTCTTGCATGGTCATTTACATCATTCATAAACAATAGCTACTAGAGGATGAGACAATTAGAACGTCATTCACCACTTTGGAGGAATTATTACAGTTGTGAGGGAAAAACTCAAGGGAAATCAACAAGGCTGAAAAGCCCAATTGATAACCTGAGGATAAAAAACCCTCGATGAAAAGAACTCTCCCAATGAAAACATCCCAAGGTACCTGACCTAACTATGATCCATGTAGACCTATTACATTATTAACCCACGCAGGGGTGCGGAAATTTCGTTTACAAAAATTTGTGTTGGAGGAATAAATTGCCCAGTAGAACCAAACTGTCTTCGACATATTAGCATTTGATGATGCATATCTTCATGGCACATGGAGTTGACCCCCTAGTTGAATAGGCGGTCAACAGGATCAATTCTAACAATGCTGCAAAGTTGTGGGCCCTCATCCGCAACCTTCAAATTGCCATCAAACTTCGTTTCTCCCAAATTGTGACGGAAGTAGATTCCAAGCTCATCATACATATTCTTATTAAACTTCAATGGGGCTCCCCTCCCTCAAAACTCTCTTCTCATTGGCATCTGGAATCTTTGATCGACATCCTGACCTCTCTCCTTCCGAGTATCTCTGGCCTTGTCCCCTCCCATGTTAAACGAGTCGCCAACAAAGTTGCGGACCTCCTGGCCAATGCCAACTACGATGACCCCTTGGTAGTTGAAGCTTCTACCTGGGAAGAGTTTCCTCCCTCATCTCTTAAGTAGACTTGCCTTGCCTTAGATCAAACTAATCTCCCCTCCCCGGATGGGGTGTCCGCTTGTTTAACTAGAAACGTGGCTAGCGTAGCTCATCCGCCACATAGCCCTAGAACCTCGGAAGCATCACCAACTGTCCATACATTTCCAAGTGTCCCTTCATGTGTCACTCAGTCCTATACGACGCAACTGGAAACCGCCCCTTCCAGAGACAGTCGGACTCTCAGTTATGACCGCAAGGAATGTTTCCCGGCTGGAATCGGAGGACAATGTTGTTCGCACGATGGGGAGGACAAAGTGTCTGTACCTAAGCAAGGAATTGGCTACCAAAGCAATCAGGGTAACGAGTGATCAGATGCAGAGGGCGTGTCTGTGCACACGCCTCTAGATTTGGCGGAAATATCCCATGAGGTTAACAGTTATGGCAAGTCGTGGGATTGCAAGAAGGGTACGCCTGCTCAATGATGTTTTCTCAACTCGGTTGTTTTAAATTGTTGCTACCTGATTTCGAATGTTGCTTTGCTCGAATTGGTTTTGAGAGGTTGTATACTCTCTAGTCGTTTGTTAGATATCTCATCTGCTTTAATTCTCTCAGCAATGGTACCCAGAGGACGCAAGCCTCACACCTTTGGTGTTGGGACTCTCAGGCTATCAAGGAAGCAATGGACGTTGCAGACTATTATGAGCACTTTGTGCCAATGGAGGATAACGTTGCAATGGAGGATTGAGCATATTTTATTTAATTACACTTAAGGTATTATTTGGAGTTTGTTTCTTGGAGAAATACCTTAGTGTAATAGCTCGTTGGAACTGGGGCGAAAATATCTACATGATAGGATGATGAAAAGTGACTTTCAGTGGCCTGAGAAGTCATAAAGGCATATTAATAACTTTTTGGAGTAAAAAGGTTCATTAAATTAATAAAGTGATTTTATAAGCGTTAGCTTTTATAGCTCGTGAGGTACTCCGCATGTTTTGTCTTGTATGCGGAAGTAACCTCATATTTACACCACTAGGCACTTGACTTTGAAATAGGCTTTTATAAAGTTGTAATGAAATGGCTCTTTTATTAAAGTGACCTTTTATAAAGTAGTCTTCTAATATTAAAGTGACTTTATTTCATAAAGTGCACTTATGTTATAAAGTGAAATTGTACTTTAATATTTTAAGTGTTTTATTTTGGAGGGAATGAATCATGTCCCTTGATCTTGTAAAAGCAAGATTAGATCTTGGACTTTAGATCTAGGGATGGGGAAGGTGAAAAGACATTTAGATGTGAAAAGTCATTTTCAGCTATAAGAGTGTACCTAGGGCAGTGTGCAAGACATATTGAGAGAGAATTTTCTGAGTTAGCTTGAAGAGGAGATTTAGGGTAGCAGGTTGGGCGCTTTTCCCAAGAGAAAGTGGCCACAAATTGCAAGGCAGTTTTCAGTGAGGAAGTGTTGTAGCTTACAGCTGATAAACTGGACATACTGTACAGATCCGTACAGTCCGTACAGCAGAGAAGAGGGTGTGGATTTCGAGGCAGCATTGTTGCATTTTTCTAGTATTTTTTGCTGGTGTTTGGGCGATTTCTGGTGCAAACCGTACAGTTCTGGTGTGGCAAGATTTTCAAGGTCCTGATTAGCTGGACCGTACATGTCGTACAGCCTACTTGGCACATCTTCCAAGACAGCAGATTGTGGGGGTGTTTTTGGGTCCCTGTAAGTGGTTTTCTCTTGCTGGAAATTGCATTTCTGCTGCTGATATTTAATCTCCTGAAGCTGAATAAAATATCTCTCGTTGGGTTTCCCCACACTTGGGTTTTCCCTGGCTGGTTGCCTAAATTTCTGGGTGTACACGTGTTTGTGACTGATGTTCATTGTGTTTTTCCACTGCATTTTGCTTAGTAATGTGTGTTTCAGCGTATGAAGTATAGTTGTGATGTGGGTTATTTTCATTTAAGACTGAAATCGATTTTTGCTAAGTGTATGACAGAATTTATATGAGTTGATTTTGTCATTTAATTTCTACATGGTATCAGAGCTTGGGCTCTGAGTACAGTGAGCAGTGTTATATTTTGGCAGGGATAAAGGGGGAAACGTGGTTATTTGTTTTCCATGGGACAAAGATGGTTGCATGTATCAGATTTGAAGATCGGTTGGAAGGCATTTCCAACTATTTGCAGTGGAAGGTCAAGATGATTGTTGTTCACAGGGAGAACAAACTGTGGAACTTTGTCAGCACTGAGGTTATTATTCCCACTGTTGATCATGTTGCCTTGGACATACATGAGGTTAAGGAGGCCAAAGCACAAAGGATCATTCTGGATGGAGTAAAGGACCCACTCATTCCACATTTGGCTGAGAAGAAGACAGCCAAAGAGATGTGGGATACATTGAAAAATTTATATGAGGCTAAGAATGAAAACCGAAAGATGGCCTTGAAGGATAAACTACATGACACAAAGATGGCTAAGGGTGAGGGTGTTGCATCCTATCTTACCCGGATAGCTCAGGTTAAGGAGGAGTTAGCTGCAGTAGGGGAGGTCATCTCAGAACCAGAGTTGGGAAGAATAGCCTTGAAAGACTTCACGAAGGAGTGGGATGTCTTCGTGAAGTGTGTGGTGGGTCAGAAGAATTTTCTAGATTGGAGCAGATTATGGGACGACTTCACTCAGGAGGAGATCCGGATGGGATCTCAAAGAAGTGAACAGAAGGAAAACAGAGTTGATGAGGATGTTGCTCTTGCAACAAAGGGAAAGGGGAAGAAGAAAGGGAGTTTTGGGAGGGACTTGAGTAAAGTCAGATGTTACTGCACCTTGCTTCTCAGTGTCCTAAGAAGAAGAAGAAGAAGAAGAAGAAGGAACAGGAGGGGCCTGATAGAGCTGCAACAGCAGCTATGGAGGACTTTTCGTCCAAGTTTGATGTGGAATTCTCTTTGGTCACTCTAGTATCCAGTGTTGGATTTGTTCGTGACAATAGATGGATTGTTGACAGTGGAGCCTCTTGTCACATGACAGGAATATGGCGTATATTCCTTAGTATCACAGAGACAGGTCCTGACCGGCTGGTGGAGAATGAAGGAGGCAAGGCATGAGTTGTACGTGGAGTTGGAAGGATTAGATTCCGACTTGAGTATGGAGGACTCCTAGAGGTTGATGGAATTCTGTTTGTTCCAGGGTTGAGGGTTAACCTGCTCTCGGTCTCAGCATTGGAAGATGTTGGATATTCTACATTGTTCAAGAGGGGACATGTATTTATCTACAGGGAGGGAGTGGATCCGGTAGAACCACAGCTTATTGGTGATTGGATGGATAGGTTGTACATGATTCAAAGTCGGATGAGGAGCAGGAGGCTCCTGAGACTGCAGTGGTACCAAGGGAAGAAAGGGAGTCTCTTAAGAGCACCGGCAAAAGGCTCAGCTGGTGTGAGCGAACAGAAGCTCAAAGTGGGAGGATGGACTCTCCGAGGAGCTCAGGGTTCAGGGTAGTTGTCAAGAGGATGTCTTCTGGTTCGAGTTTTGTGCAAGTGTTGAGGTTGGCTCCAGGTTCAGAGGGAGCTCCTACTGCGAACAGTGTGATGGGACCGAATGATGGTGATGGCAGCGAGTACATCCCTCGCTAAGAAGGAGTGTTAGCTTTTATAGCTCGGGAGGTACTCCGCGTGTTTTGTCTTGTATGCGGAAGTAACGTCATATTTACACTACTAGGCACTTGACTTTGTAATAGGCTTTTATAAAGTTGTAATAAAGTGGCTTTTTTATTAAAGTGACTTTTTATAAAGTAGCCTTCTAATATTAAAGTGACTTTATTTCATAAAGTGCACTTATGTTATAAAGTGAAATTGTACTTTAATATTTTAAGTGATTTATTTTGGAGGGAATGAATCATGTCCCTTGATCTTGTAAAGGCAAGATTAGATCTTGGCCATTAGATCTAGGGATGGGGAAGGTGAAAAGTCATTTTCAGCTATAAGAGTGTACCTAGGGAAGTGTGCAAGACATATTGAGAGAGAATTTTTTGAGTTAGCTTGAAAAGGAGATTTAAGGYAGAGGGTTGGGCGCTTTTCCCAAGAGAAAGTGGGCACAAATCCCAAGGCAGTTTTTTGTGGGGAAGTGTTGTAGCTTACAGCTGATAAACAGGCTATATTATATAGATCCGTACAGTCCCTACAGCAGAGGAGGGTGCAGATTTCGAGGTAGCATTGTTGCACGCAAATCGAGGCATTTTTATGGTATTTTTTGTTGGTGTTTGGGCGATTTCTTGTGCAGACCGTACAACTCTGGTGTGGCACGATTTTCAAGGTGTTGATTGTTGATATTATGGTAGCTGCAGGAGGTATTTACCTCCACGTGTAACCTTGACAAGAATAGAATATTCTGGGAAGCAAGAAGAAACCCTAAAGCATTAAACTTAACCCTAGAAGACAAGTCGGCTCAAGGAAATAATTAATATTAAGTATTTAGCCTCAAGAATGAGAAGTCGGCCCAGACAGCTCAGGAAAACAGTATAAATACAAGTAGCTAGGCCTCATTTTGTACACACAGCTCAGAATTTCAGCTAGGAAGAAGTGTGCACTGCAGAAACTGGGTAAGTGCGCAAGTCTGGGGAGCAATTGCAGCCGGCAGTTGCCGCAATCTGTTTTCCTGGTTTAGGCTCGGACTTTCTGTTGGTTATGGTTGGACTTTCTTATCAATCTTGGATATCTTTATGCATTAGCCTTGGTTGGCTATTGGTTTGCTTCCAGAATCATTCTCTGTCAAGGTTAAGGTGTTTGGGGTGGCTTCGGCCTATGGTTGGGTGACAATATTGTTACATTGTCTATGGTTAAACAAGCACATCCATTACTTTCTAACAGGTTATGGGCCTACACTATCTTCAGACAGTCTAACCACCGGAAGATAGATTGGGAGGATTTGCTCAGTTACAGTTGCAGTTGCAGCCAGTCTTTGCAGTAGCAACGAAACCCTAACCCTCTCGTTGAGGCACCTTAAGTGAAGAGATTGACCTAATTTTTGGATAGACTAGTGCACCCTAGCCTAGCGCATCTCCTGATACTCTCAGCAAGCTAAGACGTCAAGTTTGAGTTTTTGGTCAAAATCAAGGGTTGACCAAGTCAAAGCAATTATGACTTACTCTATGAAGTCAAAAAACAAGTTAGAAGGGGCTTCTAACTTCAGAGCATGGAAGACAAGGATTGACCTCATCCTTGCCAAGAATAAAGTGTTGGATATCGTGAAAGGAAAGATCGTGGAACCACAGTTCGAAAAAGGAAAAGAGAAGGAACCTCAGAACGTTGCAATTATGGAGAAGTTCAAAGACAGTGACATCAATGCCATGAGTATCATAGTGGACTCTATAAAAGACCACTTGATACCCTACATCTCCCATCTTGACTCATCTAAGAAGATGTACGATGCCCTAACTAACCTCTTCTCAGTCAAAAACATTGGACAAGTAGTGCGTTTGAAGAATGAGCTTTGTGACATGAAAATGAAAGATGATGACAGCATAACATCATACTTTGTGAGAATCTCTCAGTTAAGAGATCAACTACAAGCTATTGAAGAAATCATTCAAGAGAAGGAACTGGTAAATATAGCACTCAATGGTCTTCCCAAGATATGGGATGCATTTGCAAGCATGAACACAAGGAAGGAGTGTCCCACATTTGAAGAACTTTGGACTTGTTGTGCACAAAAAGAATCAAGGATTAGTGCAAAAGAGAAACCCCAAAAGAAATATGATGATCAAGCTTTCACATCAAGGTTCAAAGATTTCAGGGATAAAAAGAAGTTTGGCTCAAAGAAGAAACCAAATCAAGAGAAAGATATGTCAAAAATACAATGCTTCAACTGTCGAAAATGTGGTCACTACAAGAATCATTGTCCCGAGTTAAAAAAAAGGAAGGAGACACACGAAGCATCAGTTGCCGAAGAAAGGGAAACCTCAAAGAAGGCCAAGCAGGATAAAACAGACTTCTTCTAAGACAAGGTAACAATATTCTTCATAATTCCTGTACATACCATGTTTACATAATTTTTGTACATATCTTGCATATCTATTTCTTAGAAGATAAGATATTCAAAGAGAAACAATACCTATGGAAGAATAACAAGATAAGGATTGCTATCACGATGACTACAAGTCAAGCAATACACATGAAAAGATGAAGCACATTGACAATCCTTGGTAACAATTCCTGTGGAATCTATTACAACTGCAAGATAAGCCGAAATCAGAATCAAACCTGAAGAAACCTGGAAGAAGTAAAAACCGAAAGAAGTCTGCAATCAAAAGGAAAAGACTTGTGACACTTTGCAGAAGGCAATAAGGATGCAGACGGAAGCGTGGACTCTCTTAGATGGAGGGAGTCGATTATATAATTCCAAAAGAAGAGCATACATTCATGCATGAAGCAAGGATTAGGAGCGAGCTAATCCTAAATAATATGATCCATCAAGGATTATGAAGTATCTATCCATGTTCCCATTGATGGCAGCAGCCATGAAAAGCCTCTCATGGATTCAAACAACTTAGTGCAAGGCCTCTCATGCACAGCAAAAGCGTGGTGAAAACTTTATATAACAGAGATATTGTATTAGAATGGTTACTCAAAAGTCCAGGATGATGGATTGCTAATCCATGACAAACTCTCATGATGACAGAAGAAGTGACACTTGGATATGTTCCAGTTTGAGCCTTGCCACTAAGTCAAGAGCTAGCAGAAAACAAAAGTGTTGAATTCAACCATGATATATTATAATGATCAGGGCTATATGAAGCCTTCAGAGAAAACCAGTGTTCCAGAAAGACCAAAGTACATTGAGATCAAGAATTACATTCTCTGTGATGAGGTCCAGAATAAGGGAAGTGGTTCTCCAATATATCTCCACGGATGAGCAGATAAACAGATATTTTGGTAAAACCTTTGTCCAAGATGAAAGAGTTTGCGTACTCAAGAAACAAGCGGAAGCTCGTGGAGACGACTTCCTTATTGAAAAGGGAAGAGATGACTCCCAGGTTGAGAGGGAGCACTGATGTGTTATTGATTTGTGGCCAGCCATTTTTCAGTTCAAAAAATGGTCCAAGATGAGCAGTTCCTTTCCAATTCGGAAAGTGGTTTGATATTTTTGACGGACAGGCATTTTCGTAATGAAAATGGTTCGATAGATTGTTGATGTACCATAGACAGCGATTCCCCTTGTGGCCAACGTGGGGGAATGGTATAGGACAGTCTTTCTTCTTGATAATCACTCTCAGTAGTGGTCAAGTAGAATGGTTTGCCTCATCGGGCAGTCATTCTTTCGAAGTTCACAGTTGTGAGCAGTTTCGAAGAATGGTTAGTTTTGGAGGTTGGTGCAGGGCATTCATTTCCTTAGGAAATGGTTCGAACAGTCATTCCCTAGGGCAGACTCATTTTCTCCAGGTTGCACTTTGTTTAGTGCCGGAAGAATGGCCCAGTTAGGTGAATGGTCCAGATTCAGCAATCGGAGACAGGCATTCCCTAGGGCAGACTCATTCTCTCTAGGTTGCACTTTGTTTAGTGTCAAAGGAATGGCCCAGATATGTGAATGGTCCAGGCTCAGAAATCAGCACAGCTATTCTTCTATACTTGAGAAGAATAGTCGAGTAGCTCATGGCTGATGTTTTACCTTCTGAGGGCAGAAGCTCTTCCAGATCTCACAGATGTGAGTGGAAGAATGGCCCAAATGACTCGGTTTATATCATGACATTGTTTTTCTGTGCAGGTTGATATCAGATGATATGATTGCTATGGAGACTGTATGTCTCTGGACAGTAGATGTATGCTACTGTGGTGGATGTGTTCCACTGATTGTGACTATGTGTCACTGATTAAGTAGTTGTGTACTACTTGGTGTGGTAGTGTACCACTGGATTGTAGTTGTGTACTACTATGGATAGACACAGTTGTGTTCTATTGAATGACATTGTTTTGATTGCCATATAGACTATCAGTAGTGTTGAAAATGATTATCAGCTAGATGGATGGTCAGTGTACTGATGGACAGACATTCTCGAGACGGAAAATGGTCCAGGACATTTATTCTTCTAGGACATATGCCCGGATTAGAAGAATGATTTTTGTATCACTCTTTGGAGTGAGTGACTTATTCAACATCATGTTTGATTACTCAAATGGAGTATGGTTTCGAGAGATGATGTAGTTGATGCTGTCAGATGACACTGATAGTGATGATGGTGCTCGTGATCTAATCATGAGATAGTCTGTACGACTATGATGATGTTACTGATTGAATGGTATGTTTGTGCTCAAGACCATTCCTTTCAATACCTCCCTAGCTAGGAGGGAGTGTTGATATCATGGTAGTTGCGGAAGGTATTTACCTCCACGTGTAACCTTGACAAGAATAGAATATTCCGGGAAGCAAGAAGAAACCCTAAAGCATTAAACTTGACCCTAGAAGACAAGTCGGCTCAAGGAAATAATTAATATTAAGTATTTAGCCTCCAGAATGAGAAGTCAGCCCAGACAACTCAGGAAAACAGTATAAATACAAGTAGTCAGACCTCATTTTGTACACACAGCTCAGAATTTCAGCTGGGAAGAAGTGCGCACTGCAGAAACTGGGCAAGTGCGCAAGTATGGGGAGTATTTGCAGCCTGCAGCTGCCGCAATCTGTTTTCCTGGTTTAGGCTCGGACTTTCTGTTGGTTATGGTTGGACTTTCTAATCAGTCTTAGTTATCTTTATGCATTAGCGTTGGTTGGCTATTGGTTTGCTTCCAAAATCATTCTATTGTTATATTGTCTATGGTTAAACAAGCACATCCATTACTTTCTAACATTGATCACCTAGGTCATACAGGTCGTACAACCTACTTGGCACGTTTTCCAAGACAACAGATTGTGGGGGTGTTTTTGGGTGCCTGTAAGTAATTTTCTCTTGCTGGAAATTGTATTTCTGCTGCTGATATTTAATCTCCTGAAGCTGAATAAAATATCTCCTTGGGTTTCCCCACACTGGGGTTTTCCCTGGTTGGTTGCCTAAATTTATGGGTGTACACATGTGTTTGTGACTGATGTTCATTGTGTTTTTCCACTGCATTTTGCTTAGTTATGTGTGTTTCAGCTTATGAAGTATAGTTGTAATGTGGGTTACTTTCATTTAAGACTTAAATCAATTTTTGCTAAGTGTATGACAGAATTTACATGAGCTGATTTTGTCATTTAATTTCTACAATAAGAAAAAATTAAAGATGAATTAAAAGTCACTTGAGGTGAAAAAGGTGAAAAGGGGTATAAAAGAGAGATAGGCTCATATTCTCTCATTATGTTGATGATCATTTTCACTTGCATCTTTGAGGTCTGGCAGCTTGAACGTTTTGAGGGTTTTGAGTAAACAAACCCTAGAAATCAGCAAGGAGGTGAAATATTCCTCTGTTCCTAATCCAAGGTGGTGAAAGATTCCACCCTCACCATTCTATTTCAGTTTGAGATCCATTTCTTGCATTGTTGGTAAAGAAGGACGCATCTTTGGAGGGTTTCTGCAGAGAAAGAGCGCACTGTCAAAGGGAAAGAGGTTTGATTTAGATTTAGGGAGTTGGATCTGGTAGAGATCTTGTTCCAAGAACATTTTCCATCCTTGGGGCTACTGTTCTTGATATTTTTGGGGGTTTTCATGTTTCATATTTGTTTATTTTCATAGCTAGGCGAATTTACTGAAGGAGGGTGCATTTGTGATGAGAGATCTGGTGGTTTGGGGTCAGAGTTATCATCTACAGCCAGGGAAACTTATCATAGGAACTAGCCATCATCTCTCCTACAGATCAACAGTCGTTTCATGAAGATTTTACATCAGATTTATTGTGCATATTTCAGCAGGGCGTAAGCAACAAGGAGGGCGAACTTCTTGGCATGGTACACTTGATTTTTGGCATGATATTACGGCCCAATTGAGCAACTATCATTAGGAGATCGTAGAGGAGGATTATTGTCATTGTTTCCTTGCATTTTGGGGGCATTACAGCCCTCTAAAGTAGTTGTTATATCACTCAGAACAGATCTGGAAATTACTATTGTTGGAAAGCCATTTATAATAAATAAACAAGCAAGGATTGTGTGGAGGTATTTGTGTTTTTGTTGTGTATTACTTGTCATTTACTCTTATGTTTATTCTAGTCTATGTTCCACTTGAATTCATGTTGTTTTAGACAAGTTAAACTCAAAAATATGGATGGAAATGCAAGTTACAGCCCATGCATGCAAACTGCCTGACATAATGCCTCAATGAGACAAACTATCATATACATAACAGCAACCAAATAATCTTAACAGCAGACACTTTGGGGGTTATAAGGAGGTTGTAACTCATCCCATTGACCCTCTAAACACATCAATAATCCACCTTGAGAGTTGGAACAGCAAGGGAGTTGATTTGCCTGTTATCCCCGATTTCTAGGGATAACTAGGAGATCATGTCTCGAGGCCCACAGGTCCTAGACATGGAGTACCGAGAGCAGGATTGACCTGAGTATGGCCTTGGAGGGCCCATCCTTCTTCTTCTTCATCAGACTTGTCCTGTCAGCAGCAGCAGCATCCATCACCATCGGCTTGGACTTGCATCGGAGAAGACTCTTGCTCCACGAGGTAATTGGTCCAGGTATCATGGTATGTGTCATGTTT
>ML809221.1:97797-115771 GCA_009831015.1 Picea engelmannii
GCAGTCTGCCAAAATTAGTATAAATACAGGAGGCCAGTCTTCATTCTGGCCAGTATTCTCAGAACTGCAGAAGCATCACTTGTGCGCACTGCAGTTGGCCAATTTGTGTGCAATTTTGGAGTAGAGTTGTTGTTGTAGCTGCTACAACTAGCAGATTTCGGTTTTGGCATGGACTCTCTCTTGGTTATGGTTTGGACTCTCTGATCAGCGCTTGTTACTCTTGCTTGGTGCACTATCCTTGGAGAAAGGTGCGCCACCTTTGTTTGACTATTGAGTCTAGGGTTTGCTTCCGGAATGATTCTCTGTCAAGGTTAAGGTGCTCGGGGGTGGCTTCGGCCTATGGTTGGGTGACAATATTGCTATATTGTCTATGGTTAAACGAGCACATCCATTATATTATAACAATTAGTTCATCTATTATGGCATGAAGGGAAAATTAGTGCTCCATTTGGTCAACCCAACCAGTTAGATCCAATCCATCAAACTTATTAATATCAAATTTAGGGATGCGAGGCATCAAATTGTTGGAATGGTCAGAAAATGAGAAGTGGTTGGTGGGATCTTCTTCATCCTCGAGGTGCCTACCCTTATGGGAGCCTTCACCAAAGACATTGTCACCCTCAAGCTTACCCTTCAGCTTTGCAATCTGATCAAAACAAAGGCTGACTTGTGCAATGAGGGAAGACATATTGGTTTCCATTTTGCTAACTAACTAGGCAAGAGACTCAACCATTTTCTATAACTCTATGGCTGACATGCTACGGGTGTTTGTCATGGGACCATTGGGTCAATCGAAGAGGCTATTCAAGAGATAGCCTAAGACAATCAGTTTCTCGAGAGGAATTTATGGAGAGGGGTCACAAGTAATGCTCTGAGCAGGTCCACACAAAAAAATATGTTTATTGCAGTGTGACACAAGGGGCAATCAACGTAGCACAAGGAGTATTTTGAGATAGGTTTCCAACAATGGTGTTGGCAGGTCCCAAATTATATTTATTACTCCTTGTTGGGTAATACTACACTGATGAATTCCCAAATTCTCGATATTGCAAATTGTGTAGGAATTTTGCTACCTATGTTATAGAAGCTAGGGTTTGTAGGGTCCTAAGCATAGAGGAGTGACAAGCACTATAACTCTCTGATATATCGAAGGGTTTCCAACAATAGTACTTAGTCGAATCTTTCACAACACCAACTAAGGAGGGCAAATTGTACCCTTAGTCATACGAACCAATTACCTAGTATGCGAGAGTGATCTCCCTGAGTATTGTTCTCGATGTACTATAGCAGCAGGACAACACAGGCTTATCTAAGGCTAGTTTCAAGTGTGCCTAGGGGGATTTCGATATACCTAGAGGTACGTGGAAGACAATTTTGTATACAGGTGTTGTCTAATGCAATACTACTCGAAGGGGTACTAACAAAGGTTACAAAGGTGTCCAACCAAGTGATACCTCTTGTAATTTCTGCATGGATTCTTCCCCAACCGCAAGTTTACCTGTTGACGACAGATCTTTGTGTTATTTAAAGGCACTGAAACACATCTATAGCCTAAAAAGAAATTCTAAAATTGGAGCATGTGTTGGCATAGGAAAGTGCTCTAATACCAGTTGTGGTGTTTCTAGTTAGCAAAAACAAGTTATTCATAGTAGAATAGACAAAATATAGTTGCAGACAACAAATAAATAAAGAAAGACACAAGGAAATATAACTGCAAAAAGCAAATAATCAGAACCAAAATTGAGAATTAATAGTAGTAAGCAAACCTTAATTGATATTCAGAACTAGAAGCAATGTTCACTTGCCTCTTCAAGGGGGCAACCTCCAACATAAGCAGAGCTCTAAATACAATAATATTCACTTGACAACCAACCACATGCCTTCTACTACAATATATAGTTTCTAATTGACCAAAACCCTAACCACCTAGTGGACCACCATTAATAAGGCCTCAACCACTAACATAGCGGGCCTTCTTTAATGTGGCCACTTACATTTATTGATTTCACACTCTACTAACTCATGGGGCCTTATTTACTAGAGATGACTCTCAATACATTAAGTAACAATCTATTCTACTAACTAGAGGAGTTAGGGTGGGGCCCTAACACCAACACTCTAACCAAGGTCAAGCATCCACCCAAACTAAGCCATCCATATGTCCATGAAGCATTGCTAAGGGGCTATGAGACATAGCACTCTCCTAGCAAGGTGAAAACACTTTCTAAGTAACCTTGAAACGCTAACACACCTAGTGGCTCCACTAAATTTCATCACTCCGCATTCATCCACAACACCACATTACTTTTACTCAATTTCGTCGCTCCGCATTCACATAACTCTATGTTCATTCACAGCATCACATTACCTTTACCTTGCCTCTTTAATGTGGAATGTGAAGATTCCTTCCTTTGTTCCCCAAGGACTTAGAAATGTTCAAGTTTTCAAAGGATTTCTTAAGATTGAGCCTTTCTTCATTAGATTATGTAGGATCATCCAAAGTTTTTAAGCTTGATTACTAACAGATCATCAGCCTCTTGATTTTCCAAGAGCTACTTTAGTGCTCCCACTTTGTATTCTTCTTGATGTACTTAGCAATCCCATTGACCTATTTGTGGTCATTTGTCAAACATTAATAAAATTATCTTATCTTATCTTATCTTATCTTGTACTAAAAACGAGAACTACAAATAGCTTAGAATTAAAATTATTTTTTGGTTTGACATTGGATTGCTCAATCCCCAAGGATGTTCTTGCATCATATAGCGAAGAGACCACAAGACCCTCCATCCACAAAGAGGCCCATCAGAACTTCCCAGCATTTGTTTCTGGGAAGCCTCCACGACAATCAAATGTTCCTTAGGATAACAAGCTTCAATCCTCCCTAGACAGAAAAGTAGCACCAAGCACCTATCAAGGCATCACCTAACTCCAAGAAGCAAAAGACCCTCACTCTACCCGAGGAAGAAAATCCAAAAAGGAGGCAAAGGAGCGAGAAGCAGCCAAAATAAAGGCCATGGGCACATATGTTAAGTTTTAGAGTTGTTATTAAGTTTCTTTTCAATTTACTAGATAACCATAGCATAGGTAGGATCACTAAGAGAAACACAATCACAAGATACACAACATTTATCCTGGGAAACCCTCATGGGGGAGAAAACCCAGCAAAAAACTTCCTTAATATAGATAGCCAATACAATGCCAAGACAAAACCCAAAACACTAGAGAATATCCAAGACTGAGCAATGCGCCTCTCTTTCCTCCTTCTCCCAACTTCAGAAATCTCCAAACTTGCACACTAAGTGAGTGACTTAAGTGAGTGAACAAATGAGGAACACTCCTCACTTATTTATACTAGCTGGCAGGCGCTAGGGAGGTGTCTCTTCATCAAGCAGGGCCGACCTCTTCACTTGGTGGTTATAACCACTTTAATTAGGCATGGGGGCCGACTTCTTAATTAGCATGATATAATTAGGGTTTGACCAATCCACAAAAGGGGATTTGGTCATACATAAGCCCCGACATGATCAATCCACAAAAGGGGATTGATCTATAATTAAATGACTCAATAATAAATAGAATACTCTTTGCAGTTACAATATTTCAACACTCCCCCTTAACAAGAAGGGTAATCTACAGACACATCTCAATACAACATCATCAGGAGAGAGAAAGAGAGAGGGCAGCAACATCAACAACATCTAGAACATTGACTGGCACATCTATAAATCATCGGAAGTTTTTCTCATCATCATCGTTCACAGCATGGAGCTGGAGTAGCATCATCATCCTCATCAGCATGACGCTAAAGTAAAATCATCATCATTTTTAGCGTGAGGCTAAAGTAACATCATCATCTTCTTTAGAATGAGGCTAAAGTAACATCATCATCTTCAGCATGAAAGATGAAATGACAACATCATCATCTTCAGCAAGAAGCTGAAGTAGCATCATCATCATCATCTTTAGCAAGAAGCTGAAGTGGCATCATCATCATCATCTTCAGCAAGAAGCTGAAGTGACACCATCATCATCATCTTCAGTAAGGAGTTTAAGTATCAACATCAATAGCATGAAGCTAGAACAACAATATCACCAACACAAGGTCGATACAGCATCATCAACAGCACGAGGCTGAAATAGCATCAATCAACAGCATCATCAGCATGAGGCTGATACATCATCAACAATAGCATCATCAGCACGAGGCCGATACATCATCAACAACAGCATCATCATCATAGCACGAGGTTGGAGCAACAACATCATCAGCACGAATGATGAGATAACAACAACATCAGCACGAGGCCGGAAATCATCAACACGAGGCTAGAACAACATCATCAACATCATATGCAACAGAATGAAGCAGGTGTTACAACATTTTGTGGTACTCTGACAGTCCCTAAGGAGCTACCCAGGAATCATAAGATTCCCTAGGATATAAAATCCTAACGGAGCTACCACGTGGTACTCTGACAGACCGTCCTTACCGGACCTTCGGGATCTGCCCAGGAATCATAAGATTCCTTGGGATTATAAAAATCCTAACGGAGCTACCATTACTGACCACAGCTAGCATATACATGCACAAGTACTCTAACAGACCGTCCTTACCGGACCTTCGAGATCTGTCCAAGGATGATCAGTCCCCTAGGATATAAAATCCTAACTGAGCTACATGTTGTTAGTCAGGATACCATAGTATCATCAGCATCACTCCCCCTTTCGAGGGAGGTCCTTTCGGACTATACCAAGCTTGTCTCGAAAGTATTAAAACTTTACATGAGACAGAAGACTGGTCTACAACCTGCTCATCTGTGCCAACATATTGGAGCTTTATAGCTCTCCTCTACATCATATCATGAATGAAGTGATACCGGATCTCTATGTGCTTCAACTCATCATGGAACACATCATCTTTATACAACTCTGGTTATCACATAGGATCATGGTGGCTTCCATCTCCAAATCAAATAGATCCATCAACAACATCCGAAGCCATATGGCTTCACAACTGGCAGAACATGCTGCAATATATTCCGCTTCTACCGTGCTGAGAGCAATACTGGATTGATTCCTACTCTGCCATGAAGTCATGGCTGACCCCAGACTGAAACAACATCCTGAAGTGCTCTTTCTATCAGAAACACTTTGAGCTCAATCTGAATCAGTATATCCATACAATCTGAAGTCGTGATCTCTAGTATAACAGAGACCAAAATCCAACATACCCTTAAGGTATCTCATCACATGTTTTGCATCATCAAGGTGAACAAGTCTGGGTTCTACTAGATACTGACTCAAGGCAAAACATATATCTGGCCTGGTATTCGTCAGATACATTATCCAACCAATAATTTGTCTGTACAGAGTAGCATCAACCAATTCTGACAAGGTATCAACGAGGAGCTTCAACTTCGTTTCCATGGGTGTGATCATGAATTTACATTTCAACATGTCAAACTTCTTCATTATTTCAACTGCATACTTCCCTTGGTTAAGGAAGATCTTCTTTGGGCTCTGCCAAACTTCAAGACCTAAGTAATAATGCATTAGGTCTTTCATCTCAAACTCTGTGGCAAGCTTCCTCTTCCAATCTGTGATGAGATTTTCTTCATCTTTCAAGAATAAATCATCTACATATAGTGGCAGCATCACTGGCTCATCATTCATAACCTTGAAGTAAAGGTTAGAATCAACTTTACTCTTGGTAAATCGCAAGCTCGTCAGGAAACTGTCAATTCTGCCATACCAAGCTCTAGGAGCTCGCTTCAACACGTACAGAGCTTCCTGCAGACATGAGTCTTTCTATCTTCAATCTTCAAATCCAATTTCCCACATCACATTGTGCCATCCTGGTATACTTGCTTCAACTCCAACTTAATATGCACAATCATGTGCTAGATCTATGTGCTTTCTACAAAGCACTATCTGTCTCACTGCCTGAGAGTATGTCCTCTCCTCTTTCTACAACTGTTCCTTCTGGAACTGGGACTTTGTACCTGCAACTGCTCTGAAGCTGAGAATGACTGCTTCATTCTCATTGTGGCTGCTGAAATCTGAGAGTAACTCCTCTACTCTATCATGGCAACAGTTTCATCTGAAACTGAGAGTGTCTCAATAAGTGGCACTGAAAGTAGCTCTTCTTCTTTCATGGAGGTAACTCTATCTGCTAGTGTAGTCCTGTCTCCATGGCCCGACTAATCTACTGCACCATCTGGCACTGGAGATAACTCCATCTCAAATATGGGGATTGCTCCCCTGAATCTCATACTGTCATGGTTGTTCTGGTTGTCTTCATGAATACTGGAACTATTTCTTCAATTTACTGGAGTAAGTGTCTCGTCATAGTCTTCTCCCTCTTGCTGGGAGAATCCTCTAGACACACATCAGGCCTTGTACATCTTTTATCTACAACATGTTTGATCTGTTAGATCAATCTTGGAAGTCAACACTGACTTCCCTTCTAGTCTCACGGAAAAATCCATATCCCAGTCCTTCTGAATAGCTTCCTTCTCTGTCACTGAAACAAGGGAATCTTCCCATCTAATCCTCTCTGAGATCAGGCTCACTCTGTTCTTGATTTCTTCTGAGTCTACAAGGACTTCATCATCTCTACTGGATATACTTGGTGTTGAATACCAAGTCTAAATATGAAAGGCTGAGTCAGACTTCAAACGAGTTATGTTTCCCGTCAAGGTGGCTTCATTATCCTTTGACCAAGTCTTCTGTGAGTTATGTTCTAACGTTTGGTCATCTTTGGAGCCTTCTGCTCCTTACAATCAATCTCCATATGAGATACTCTGGATCTCAAAAATAGCTTCTTCTTCATCTTCTTTGGTACATGGATGTATACCGTCACGTACACGACTTGGGTAGTCTGCTTCATGTCTCATTTTAATATGTTGTCGCCTGCAACCTTCACTGTAGTTTCCTTAGTGCACCAGTGACCTGCCAGGAACAAGAACAACAAGGGGGAAACAACAAACAATAATAATACTCTTTATAATAATAATGAAGAAAAAGTGAGAACAATTACCACAGTAGCTCCTTTAGAGCTATTACTTGTGACCTGCCTGCAACAAGGGTAAAAAGTAAGAAATACAATAATGAGAGCAACACTCTTTTAGTGTTGTGAATACTCATTCCTTTATGGTAACCTGGAGACAAACCAAGAAGTTTCTCCTGGAGGAGATGTTAGTTATATCTTGTGAATGATCACAATAAGCATTTATCTCAATATCTTCACATGCTACCAAGTATGTTACCTCAACTATGAGGTAGCTATCAAACTTGACATGTGCAAGTTTGAATCTTATCAACTTAATTAATCAAACCTGGAACATGAATTTTTGTCCTCAAGAATGAATGTGTTGCTTTTCTTTCAAGTCTCCTTCACTCAAGATGACAAATGCTTTCTTCAACCTGTCTTCTGTACTAAGACAATATGTTATCTTGACAGAAAGCTAAGTTAGAAAATAAACTCTATAAACTCAACTTTAATCAACCTTGATAATTTTGACCAATGGTTAGTATGATTTCAACATATAACCTAGATGTTCATGAGGTCAAAATAATGTTATAACAAATAGATGCAAATTACAATAAGCAAACCAGGGGTGCATTATTCCTCTGAATGTGTTGGATCTGAGATCCTTCTGGATCTATGGCAAGAGATCCCTTCTCTTGCAAATACTCTTTAAATCTTAACAATTTAAACATATGTAAGTACAAACCTCAGAGTATTTGCTGGTAGTGGTACCATCCGGTAGCAACGGTAATAATTACCAACCCTTTAAATATTGCAAGGGTGACTGCAGCTGGTACTGCAGCTGATACTGATACTGCAGTTGATTCTGAAACTGCAACTTAGGGTTTTATGAGGAAACCCTAATTTTCCAAACTTCAAATTTTGAAATTCTGATCCAGGGACTAGATGCGTTGGGCTGAGGCGAGTTTGTTGGAGTTGTTAGATTTCAAAAATTTCAAGTTTTTCCCCTTGAAAATTGACTTGCGGAAATCTAGACAGGTACTGGTTCTAGTTTCCTAGTTTTTCTGGTTTTCTGGTACCAGTCAAAACTAGGGTTTGACTTTTTGGAGGCTCTGTCCAGTGAAAAGGTGTACTCGAGCTGCCAAAATATTCACTAGGGTAGGGCGCACTTTTCTAGATGGTTTTTAGGAAAAAATTCATTTCCAATAAAAAGCCCTAATTTTCTTGTACGCCAACAGTGACGTTTTTGCTTATCCAATGAAAGGTGCTCTCTTCAGCATGGCTCTGATTCCATGTTAAGTTTTAGAGTTGCTATTAAGTTTCTTTTCAATTTACTAGATAACCATAGCATAGGTAGGATCACTAAGAGAAACACAATCACAAGATACACAAAATTTATCCTGGGAAACCCTCATGGGGGAGAAAACCCAGCAAAAACTTCCTTAATATAGATAGCCAATACAATGACAAGACAATAACCCAAAACACTAGAGAATATCCAAGACTGAGCAATGCGCCTCTCTCTCCTCCTTCTCCCAACTTCAGAAATCTCCAAACTTGCGCACTGAGTGAGTGACTTAAGTGAGTGAACAAATGAGGAACACTCCTCACTTATTTATACTAGCTAGTAGGCGCTAGGGAGGTGTCTCTTCATCAAGCAGGGCTGACATCTTCACTTAGTGGTTATAACCACTTTAATTAGGCCTGGGAGTCGACTTCTTAATTAGCATGATATAATTAGGGTTTGACCGATCCACAAAAGGGGATTTGGTCATACATAAGCCCCGACATGATCAATCCACAAAAGGGGATTGATCTATAAGTAAATGACTCAATAATAAATAGAATACTCTTTGCAATTACAATATTTCAACAACATAGTCTACCCTACCTTCATTCATCAAAGAAGCATCAAAAATAAAACCTAGTATGAAACTTCTATCATGGAACTGTAGAGGGCGAGGCTGTGAAGAGAAGTCTAAAAATTAATACAAAATGAAACGCTGTAAGCCTCCTACTTCAAGAAACAAAATCACAGGAAGAAAATTTTGTTAGGAATAGGAATATTATTTGTTTTAATCTACAATATCGATTGCATCAATCCTAGAGGTTTCTTAGGGGGTCTTGCAACCATTTGTGAAGTCAATTCACTGACTGACCTCTGTTTTTTTCATCTAGAGAACAGGCCATAGAATCAAAAACACCAATGTGTATACCCCAAACCACTAGTTGGGACTCCCTAGTTGCATCCTCAGTAGACCTCCAGCCAGAATTTAGGATTGTATGCCAAAGGAGAAAAAGAGGAGGCACATATATTCGGACCCTTGTCATGAAATCATTGAAGATATGATCTCTGAATTGGAGTTGTTGGATATGAGCTAATAAGCATGTTGGACAACAGCATTTTAAACTTGTACTATTTAGCCATTCAAAAACATTGACATTCTTGGACTTCTCTGCTTTCTTTGCTAATATAAACATTTTAGACAGCCTATTTGACACTCTTGTCATTGCATGGTGTTTTTGGGAACTTTTTGTTATGATGTTCACTGAAAAGCCTCTAGGAGCATTGTCCACTTCAGTGTAATAAACTCTGTTTCTTCTGTTCTCAGTTCTGGTAAGATAATTTTACTAAAGGTTAGAACTGGTCATCAAGGGATAGTCAAGAGTAAAAGACAAATTGCCGGGTTCAAATTTTTGGGAACACGCCATACACAGGATGCCTGCACGATGTACATAGAGCAACAGCATAAAGCAGCAGCAATCGAAATATAAAGGTAAAGCCGTGCTAATCTTATGCTAGAAACAAATAAACAAGGGAAAAAAATGCCCAATTCTAACCAATAATGGACATTGCAGTACTAGATCCTAACAACTTATCTCACCAGAAGAAGGACGGGAAACAACAACAAAAGGAGAAATGGAGGGAAAAGGGTTTCAGAATAAGAAACAGTCCCCCCTTGCGCTATGCATATTCTGCAGATAAAGCGGTTTTCCGCTGTTTTTTTGTTTTTCTTTTCTTTTATTTTATGGCTATTCTGAGAAAAGCCCTAGAAACAGTGTTTCCATGCTGTTTCTGATTCTAGGTAGTTTCTTGGCAAAACGTCACATTTCTGGTAACATAGCTCTGGATGATATCTTTCAAGGACATCTAAGTAATATAATTTCTTCAAAAGTGAGCCTATATGTTCATTGGCTTCAAGTATTTCGGAAGAAAGCCACACAAACTAGTTAAGTCACAAGCATGCTTGCAATTCAGCGGTCTCATTCACCATTGCATGTCCTTCAAAATCACAACCATGTAAATTGTTGCGAATGCCATCTCAAAAATCCTTCTATGTACAGAAAATCAAATCCATTGAATAGATAAACAATTCAGTGAGAGAAAGGTAGGTAAGATGTCTTTGCGAATCGATACAGGCCAAAAGGGATGATGTTAACAAACAGCAGGTATTTTATGAAGAGCAACCCAATTGGCCCTTCACCAAACAAAACATCTAGACTACTCTTTATGTAGCATTCCGCGGCTCACTTTGCAAAAGTGGATAAACTGGAACAAAGTAAATTACGTGATCATCACATGATATGAATTAAATAAGCTTCGACAATTCTCTTAAAGTGGATCATCATCTACTTTCAGATTGCTCAAAATTCAGTTCAGTTTGTTCTAATTATGGCCACTTCCCGCAGCTAACTAAATTCAAAGAAATTTGATAAAATTTAAACTAAATTTGGCAAAAACCTGTGCTTTTCTTGCTTTCATAAAGCAGCCGATGGCCTATTTCAAACTTTTATAGGTTGAAACCTAAAAATTTGATCAAATTTAAACTAGATTTGACAAAAACCTGTGCTTTTCTTGCTCTCATAAAGCAGCCGATGGCCTACTTCAAAGATATTAAAGGTTAAAACCTAGATTTGCGTGTCTGAAAATCCTTTATCTAATTTACTTCAAGTAAAAAAATCCTCCAAACACCTTATTTTGATTGAAACTGAACAGATTTAATCAAGTATGCAGCGCAACGCGGAGCCATAGGTTTATCTTCATGTTTTGATTTCAAATCACCTTCAGTGGCTTTCAGTTAAGCTAACTTTCAGTACAGTTTAGCTGATATAGAAATTTATCGAAATTTAATTCAGATTGACAGCCTGTCAGCAACTATGTCTATACGTTCTCTCGATAAGGCAGGATTGAGAAGTTGTGTTAAATGAAGCACAAAAAACTAAAAAAATGACAGCAAAAGAAATTCCAACCTGCGAATTCATGCGATGATCACAGGAACCACGTTCCCGGTCCATTTTGGGGGGTTCTTATCTCTATAAACGTGGCGCGGCGTGCAGATCTCAGTTATAGTTCTCTTCTACGGCTGTCCTCCGTATCCATCTCTCTGTGACGAAAATAGAACTATAAGAGAATGGAAATGAATTTAAAACCCTTGTTTCTAGGTTCAGAGGTTCGGAGCAGCCAGAAACGGAGACAATGAAAGTGAAACACCTCATATCACGTAACAAAAATGAATTATTCATCTATGATTCTCCCGAGCTTGTGATCCGGATAAATCATAATTGCAAGAAATACAACTGCATTGGACGCGTCTAGACGCCATCGCTGATGTTTACTCCGAGCACATTTGTCTTTTGAGGTGGTAACCCTGGGAGCTACCTGACCCAGGTTCGAATCCGGAAGTTGCCAATAGTAGATAAGGATCACTTGAAGGTTATCATTGGCTTTGAAAAGGCAGGTTGGCAATTAGAGTTTTGGAAGCGTTGTGAAATGGAAGTAGTTTATGAGCATTTGTATTAAAATTCTTACAGATTTTAGAGTGAAAGTGTTTATGGTCATTGTTTTATGCTTAATTTTTATAATTTAGTATGAGAAAGATGTATAGTTTTAAATCTGATTTTAATAAAAATTAAAGATAAATATATAATTTTAATAAAAAAATAATAAAATATTCAAAATTATTTTTAAGGATTATTAAAAAATTAATATATATTTATAAATTTGAGATAATAATTTTTATTTTGAATAATAATATTAATTTTAAAAGTTAAGATTATTTATGTTTATTTTTTTATTTAATGTTACAAGAATATACAAATTAAAAGATGGATGTATTGGTTTATACTCACCATTAATAGCATTCTATGTAATGAAAAGTACTTTGAAGTTGCTTTATGTCATTTTCTCCTTAACTTCAATTGTGACTCAAATTTAAAGAAATAAAGAATTGAAAATGAATTCAAGTTAATTCTTTAAAATTGATATTCTTTGAATAATATTCATATTCATAAAAACTTAGGACATACAAAAATGTAAATATTAAATATTCATTATTTAATTTATAAATGATAAATAAGGTTTTAAATAAAGATATATTTATAATTAATTTTATTTTTTTTTGTTGAGTGAAAGAGCCAAAAGCATTCTTGTGATTCATATTAGTGTTTTAGCAATACTATTTTAAATAGTATACTAGTGTAAATTCATCTTAACTCTGAATCTAGCATGTACCAAGAGAGATCAAATCCCTCGAGGTGTTAATCTTTCCTCACTATCTTATAGTGATGAAAGGTTTGCACCTCGAGGATAGTGAGTAGGGTTTGCAGCTTGAGGGATTTGATCCCTCTTTAAGAGTGATAGATCCGAAGTTAAAAATGGATTTACGTTGGTGTGGTAATATTCTTTTGTTTGGTATTAACATCTTGATTTGTATTAATGTCATGTTTTTGTGTGCTTTATAACTTGTTTTTATTAAATTTATATAATGTTTTCATTTCCAAGTAAGTGTTATTATAATAGGATATATTTATGTGATAAGAGGTAACATTGTAATTGGGGTTAGTATTTAATCTTATGTTGATCCAGGTGGATATCAGTGGCCACCCACCTTTTCCGACTGGCTCAAAACAGTTTTTTGACAATTTTGGCAATTACTATTTTTAGCAGGTTTTAACTTCCAGGGCCATTTTGAGGGCCTATATGAAGGTTTTTCGAGATCGGGGTTCTCAATGATAGCCAAAGGCATATTGAAGCCCCAAAATGAATCTCCTCGACGATACTTTTCCAACGGGCTATCATACGCCTAAAACGGAAATCATATGCAAAAGTTACGACCCCGGGAAGTTGATGTACTAACTTACCCAAACGGGGCCTACATGACTTTTGGCGCTTCATCTCCTAGGGTTAGGTTTTTGGATGTCTAGGGTTTTGGGCATTCATGTTTATTGTAAAAAGACCTTCAGAGCCTCATGGTACTCATCTTCTTGCGAATGCGAGTAGCCGTCACATCTCTTCTCAGAGATAAGCTGCCACCATTCTAGCGAGTCATTCACTCTGTATTTTTACAGTCTTTGTATATTTCTCTCATTAATAGAAATTGTGTATTACTGTATATTTGTGTCTATGGTTGCATCTCTGATACATTTATGTTATATTATTGAATATCTGCGATATCTCTGTGCATTTCTTTATTATATCTCCGATCTCATTTCGTGCCGAAAATAATCCGGATCAGTGGTATCAAAGCAGGTTGTTCTTGATTATTTTTTTTCAGTGCATGTCCCCAACGAGGTCCGAGTATAGCAAGTTGGGTCTCGAGCTTGTCTCTCTTGAAGACAATCGCTCTCGCACACCCAAGAAACCCTCAATGGCGGAAGAAAAGAAAAACGACGGAGCAGGCGATCCTATCAATCTGTTGCTTGAGCAAGCTCTCACACGACAGAGGAACGAAATGATGGATAATTTTGCCCACATCCTTCAACGCCTGCCGATAGCATCAGGCGCATCTTCATCAAGCGACCACTTTGGAGGCACCTCGTCTTTCAAGGTACAAGTTAATTTTGATATTCCTGTATTTGAAGGATAGATAGATGCAGAAGCCCTAAAAAAATGGTTAACTCTGCTAGAAGGTTATTTCTCTGTTCACAATTTTTTTGACAAAGAAAANATCACCTTCGCACTCCTTAAAGCTCTCCCTCATGTCAAACATTGGTGGGAAACTTACTGGGAGCAAAGTTCCATAGAGGAGTCTGGAATATATGGGGTCGATCCCACTTGGGATTTTTTTATGGATACGATAAAAGAACAGTATTACCTTGTTGGCAACTATGAGGACCAGTACATGAAATGGACCACACTACGGCAAGAGAGGGGCCAAGCAGTTCTGGAGTTCACCAATACCTTCCATACCTTGTGCACCAAGCTGGGTATCAAAGACTCCGAGGGACATTTGGTTCTGAAATATTGTGGGGCTCTACACAGATACATCCAGACTGAAATGGATTTTCTGGACATCTCATCACTCGGTGCTACTTATCGATATGTTGTTTCACACCCACATGGAGGAATAAAAAATTATAATTTAATGTTGAGTTTAGTGGAGGGCTTCTTAGAGTAAGCTAAAGGCTTCTAAACTCACTTTGGACTCCTATAAAAAGAGAGGAGAGATTGTGACAATCTCATTGTGACATTATGGAGTTAGCATAAGTGAGTGAGCACTTGTGCTAAGAGGCTTAGTGATTTCAGTAAGGAAAATTTTGCACTTAGATAAATCTGGCCTAGGGTTTCTTGGACATTCTGCTTTTTTTGTTTTCAGCCAAGAGAAAGACCACACATGTGAGAAAGAAGACGGGTCGCACGTGTGAGGAGAAGGTACAACCACATGTGTGGAAGCAATAGGTTCATACAGTCACATGTGTGGTATTAAACAAGTCTGTACATTCACACATGTGACAATCGTACATCAGGAAAAGCAGGTCACACATGTGAGGGACAGAACAGGGTCGCATGTGTGAATTTTCTAAGCAGGTGACAATCCATACAAGATGATGTCAACAGTCCGTACGGTTGACATAAACAATCCATATAGGTGACATTGACAGGTTTGCAAGTGAGGAGGTTTTTCTGGGTAATTTGTTGATTTTGTAATCACTGAAGAGCATTGATTTGTCCTCAGATTTGGTGAATTTTTGAGTTGTTGAGAGGGTTGATTTTTCCCTCAAAAAATTCTAAATTTGAAAGTTTATAGAACAGAAATTTTGTGTCTCATGTGCATGGACATTTTTTCTCTAATCTTTATGTTTCCGTTGCTGTAATTTTCTATCATAATTTCAGTGTAAAAATTTTCAGTAATAACAGCCCTAGGGTTTACTATTTGGGTCACTTGGAATTAATTCTCAGATCTGAAATTAGTTGCATTAAATTTTACAGGGAAGGTGTCCTATTTTGTAGAGAATATTCTCATCTATGGATAGCACCCTCAACATAAAATTAATAAACTTTAAAAAAAAAAATTACTAAGTAAGTGTCTAATATATCCAACAAAAAAAATAAAACTTAGCATATACATATACTTAAACTAAACAGCAAATAAAATCCTTTATAAAAAACATTAATTTAATTTTTAATTAAAACTTAACCTTAAATTAAATTATTTATTATTATTTTCCAATCAAAATTTAATAAATTTATAAACAAAATAAAAATAAAATTATAATATTCATATATATGATTTACTTTAATAATTCCATACGTGGGACAAGATGATATCCGTGATGGTAATACTTTTCTGTGATAAGAGCTTTCAACATTATTTTCATCGCATTAAGCATCACATGCAAGTGTATGGTATGGATGTTTTTTAATATTAAATATATTTATAATTATTTTAATTTTAAAATTATATTTATTAAAAAAAATAATGTTTTTAATGTTTGAATTTAAGTGTAATGGAATAAAGAAATATGTCAAAGTTATCATATTTTGTTTTTTCATTTCCGCATCTTCGAGGCATTAAAGCCTATCAAGTTCTAAATTTTGTATAAGATAATTTTGTTCCAATTTTTTATACAAAGGTAATGTTATCAAGTTCTAAATTTTGTATAAGATAATTTTGTTCCAATTTTTTATACAAAGGTAATGTTATCACATCTTCAAGGCATCAATCACTACATCAAGCTTTAAATTAAAGATTGAGTTTTCCCAATTCATATTACACAATGTGTGTCCATTTTGAACAATTCATATTACACAATGTGTGTCCATTTTGAACAAGGACAGAATCAATTTCCTTTTTACATGCATCTATGTATATTAGGTGATATTTATAATAATATGTTATCTTCAAAATTAATATATTTGTAAAAAAAATAAAAAATAAATTGAATTTTTTTATACAGCTAAGCGTTAATTCAAACTTTTCACCTTTTCTCTTATATAATGAGATAGAGAATTTTAGAAAATCTTCAATGAATCTCCAATAATATTAGACAAGACCCAAAAGAATTTATGGCATGTGTCTACTCCAAGATCACAATCATTGGGGCTTAGACTTAGCTGGCGATCGAAGCTTCACCTCGACCTCCATCGCTGCATCAACCCCCCGCTTGAGCTCAACTCCTCCCTTCCATTGTCCATCTTTGTAGGGACCCCCTTTGATGAAGTCATTCTCACACCCATCCTCTCTTTTAATGGAGGTGGCAACAACTCTCCCTACCCAATCTGCTCCCTCTACTGCCAGGGTTTATTTGTAACCAGGTTTCACCTCAGGAGCTTCTTTGTCATTTGACTCTACTTCTCTAATGGTTGATGCAGCTCCTTCTTTACAGCCTCTTGCAACTTATTCTCTCCAACCATGGCTTTTTCTCTCAAACTTGCTCTAGTCATCGAGGTTTCCTTTAGAAATGTAAGTATTGGAGATACTTATTTCTGTGGTGCAATGAAAAATGAACTCACTAGTGGTTTTGCTCAATACCCTTCTTGGCACATCACAATGGATAAGGTTACTTCCATTCCCACCATTGCAATCTCTAAATCAATGAAGCACCAATGCAATTTTTATGAGAAGCATGAACTCATTCGCTTATTTACTGGCATGTTGCCCAAATTGATAGATCTACACAATGGGTATCTTGACGCTGGAAGACCCTTCTATCGAAGGAGGCATATATCTATTTGTGCACTCAGGGATTCTTCATCGTAGAATTTGGTGCAACAATTGATAGAGACTCTAGTATCCTCTCCAACCCCTTGTTCTAGGGTTTTGTTGGCCTTTGCATGTAACACTAGTACCCCACCTTTGACCCCAATATGGATTGTTTATCCTTAGCGCTTCTATGGTAAGTCTCCCTAATCTTCCCCTGCAATTCTAGCCTCGTGAGACCCTCTCTAAGATTGGAAATGGCATTAGCAAATTTCATTGTTGCAGCCCTGAAACCAAAGAAAGGCAATGCACAACTTTTGCAAGGATATGTGTTAAAATGGATCTCTTAAAAGGCCTCTCTATAGAGATTTGGTTGGATATATATGAGTATGTTTGGAAATGGAAGCTAGATTACGAGAATGTCAACTTTTGTTGCAGATCTTGCTTCAAAGTTGGGAGCACATTCTCCTCTTGCCCAAAATGCAAACATGTTCATGACTTTGGGGAAGCGGAGCACATCCAACCCCTTGCCAAAGGGAAACTTTCCCAATGAAAATCCACACGATGGAATGGTGTGAAGGAAGATCATCAATTGATCGATAAGGATCCCCTTTTGAACAACAAGGATCCACCACAAATAAAAATGTCCCACCCTCGATGGAGGCATCAACTAAGAAAGTTAGTTCTCTACAGAAAACACATCTGTGTCCTCTTTTGATGACGAAGATGTCAAATCCTCCTCTTGAGCAAGCATAGTCTTAGCCCATCCCCTAGCCTCATGTAGGTTGAGTTGATCAAGTTGAAGAGAAACAAGAAGGGCATGTGGTGGAGAAAGAAGAAGAGCAAAAGATTTCAAACACCCTTTTTGTGAATCTAGATTAAGGCAAAGGGAAACTCTAAGATTTAATAACACCCATCTAAGACTTAAGGAATGAACGAATGTGGTCAAGAAGAAAAAAAGAACTCCATCTCTACAATAAATGGTGAGAGAAAATCAACATTAAAACTTAATCTAAACATGTATTATTTCTAATTTTTTATATTCATATATTTTAGATTA
>ML809221.1:120205-136337 GCA_009831015.1 Picea engelmannii
TTATCATCAAACTTTGATTCTTAAATGTCTATATGTTTTAGTTGATTTTAACATGTTTTAAATTATGTAATTTTGAACTCATCTAAAAAGTTAAATTTATTAATTTATTTTTTTTAAATTAATATATAAATTGTAAAATAAAAATGTTTACATCTACGTATAGGCATACAATGAGATTTCACTAAGAGATGTTATTTTCAAAATGTTTAAGAAGTATATTAAAAATTGAATTTTTTTTACTTTATTGTTTATTTAAATTTCTCACTTGTTTTATGTGATAAGATATAGAATCTTGAAGAATCAAAATATGAATATCCAGTAATATTAGAGACCACTTATAAATAAGAAATATTAAATGATTAATAAAAATTTAATGACGGGAAATTTGTAAATGTATGTATTTTAAACTTTGAAATTAAGTTATAAAATTGTGTAATTCTAAATTAAAAAATCAATTTACCTTAAAAGTGTGGTCATGTTTCACTTGTTAATTTTATAGACTTTATTAAATAATGGGTAATTTTATTTATTTATTGTTATCAAAATGTATGAGATAAAATTTTAAAACCTTTTACTTCTAAATATCTATTTTAATAATAAAAAATTAAATTAAGATGTTTTACTCAATATCTATTTTTAATAAAAGGGAAGGTGGGCGCGGGGGTTCTCTTCGAACTTGGAGGAAAAAAATTCCTAAGTTATCACTGGAATCTTGGAATGGATAATAATAATAAAGTCGAGGCCTGTGCTCTCTTAAAAGGCATACAACTCACCCAGACTCAGAAAATTTGGGAGCTCAACGTTCTTGGAGACTCCAAAAATATAATAAGAATGATGGTTCACGGATTAAACCCTCGAGATCTAAGCCCAAAGCAAGTCACAGATAGAATAAGGGTGGATTCCCGGGACATTAAGATAACCTTCTACCACATAATGAGAGAAAACAACATTAAAGCAGACAAAATGGCAAATGCAGCCATTGGGGAAACACCTGGTTCCCTAAGTATAGACAGAGTGACAACCTTAGCCCCCTTGTGCTAATGTAAGTATAGACAGAGTGACAACCTTAGCCCCCTTGTGCTAATGTTCAAGAATAACTGTGAAATGGCGAGGGCCAAAACAAGAAGGTGCCCCATCAAGGCCTTAAACAAAAACGAAGGACACATTCATAGGAGAGAGGCTTGCATCCCTCAAATCCCAAGTGACAAAAGAGGGGGAGGAAACCCTGGGAAGATGAGAACACGTCCACCCAAAACGAGAAAGAGTGTCGCCAACAGCATAAGGATGAAGCAGGTAGACGTCCACGTGGATTAGGACTCCCCTGGGCTGAACAGGTGGCATAGAACACGTTTGAGACTCATTGTTCGAGGTGAAAAGGTGGTTAACAATATAACCAGGTGCATCATATTGCGAGGAGGTAAGTCGAACAACACACTAGAGCTCGTGGGAGATCTTGTCACCAAGCATAAGAGGATGATGGAAGTGGTACGAGAAATCCATCCCGCACAACACATTCGCCTCCTAGACGTCAGTTGCACCTTCAGACTCAAGATCATGGCACCTGATGGAACAGATCACAAGGAGTTACCTTCAAGCAAGCAGGTAAGTACGCCCTATCCATTAATGGACTCGTGGGAAATCATGGCGTCGCCCTTGAGCTCGAATTTGTCCAGATTTTTGGTTATTTGTGTAAATCCATTTGCTCCTTCCTCACCTTTGTGATCCCAGGCTCTTTATATCCTCGTCACTTCCCCTATATCTCTTGTCCGTGCTCTGCGTTTCTTGGTGTCTTAGTCCCCCTTTTTCTCAGAATTATCGCTATGAGCCAACCCTCTCGGTTCCCGGGGCACTGGGTCTATCCTCTCTCCAAGCCTTGCCTAGACTTTGGTCTCATCTCAGCTTCACAGTGTCCCCCTTTCACTTTTTGTGGTTTTCGAACCGTCTTCCTCGGAACTCCCGAGACTTTCCAAGGATTGAAGCGTCCTCAGGCCACACTGTTCACCCCCCGTTTAGACTGTCAACCTCGCCCCCACCTGTTCTCCTGTTGTAAACTGGTGTCCTCCTGTCTTGTCCATGGAATTCCATTTGTCTCCTGCAGCTAATCCGAGAAATCGCCCGGACCAAAATTTCTTTAGCTCACGAAACAATGCAGCAAGGAAATGAAGATCCGGTGGATTCAGGAAGCTGGGTAGAGGAATCATGGGAAGAGGAATGCGGCGGGTGTAGTAGAATCAGAGTGCAACTTGGAGCAATTGGAGCCAACAGAGCCTTTGAACTGGAAACGCTTTCCCAGCACAGTTTCGTGATTGAAAAGCTCCAGGATGAGAATTACGTTCAGCGCAACCAGATTGAGGACAACCAGATGAAAATGGAGACAATGCAGCAAAGACTAGAGCAACTGGAAGGCACACAGTCACCTCCAAGCAATCCAGGAGAGCAACAAGAGAATTCAAGGAATGCACAGTCCAACTCAGTGAACCAAATCCCCGATCTGAACAAGCCGCAGCCAGAAAACATGATGGACATGCAACGCATCAAAATAGAAAAGGGTAACTAAGATTATAATCTTACTGATTTGTCTTATAATCTGCATCAACGGTAACTACTTCCGAAGTTATGCGGGGAATTCTACTTTCAGAAATTTTGTAAAGCAAGGGGAAAGTTTCAAACTCCGTTCCAACATTAATCCCCATTTTTGTAAAAGTCTCTTTCTAAATGGTAAAACTCGACATTCTATATGAACCATTTTTTTGTAAAATCAATAAATTCTTCCATACAACTAATACAAATTTTACCAGTTTCTATTAAAAAATTATTAATAATACTATTTAAATTAAAATATTTCATAATATTTATATCATTAATATTTTATTCTTATAAACTAAATTATTCTAATATATCAAAATTACGAAAAGTAACTAAATTAAAAACAACTTATTTCCTATTAAACTAAAACATTAAACATTATACATCATACAAACACATATGCACACTAAATATCCAATATCTCCTCTAACTACATTATAAAGCCCTACTCTTCATTTACATTTTTATTTACAAATATTTTTTAAATATTTTTATTAATACTAATAAACAATAATTATTTGATGTGAGATACTATATTGTGATATAAATATATCACAACTTACAAATCGTGAAAGTATAAGGATTAATCTTGCAGGGCCCACCATCATCATCAGACTTTGAATTTGCATTGAACTGTATCATACAGCTTCTCTTTTTCTGGTTGGTCGTCAATTGTGGACCTGTAGCTTTGGTTCATATACCTTTTTTTGACTATGGTCGATTTGCCGGTTTATCTCTATACCTATCAGCCGGGTGGCTATGCATCTGTTGTTGTTTTTCTGGCTGTGGTATTATTTGCCGAATTGATGTGCTACCTTCTGCAGTAGTATCTTTCTATTTGATGACTGGTGTTCTCTGTAACAGCCATGCAGACTTGTTGATTATTGTATTGATAGTGAGGACAGGGTGGATTGGATTTTTCTCCTTGCAGTTTTGAAGACCTGTTTACTCTGTAACAGCATTATAGTCTTGATGATTATTGCTGCAACAACATTGCAGACTTGGCGATTATTGCTTTGATAGTGAAGTTGTCGGATTGTAAATTTTTATATCCTTATGGAATATAAAGTGCATTTTTTCCCGTGGAAAAAAAAAAGGATTAATCTTGCATATGGTTACATTCGTAATAAATGGCCCCTTTCCAATGATGCAAGAAAACATATATTTTTAAATATAACAGTAATATTACTTATTTTCACTAATCAAATAAGTTTTTATTAATTCTTATTAATTCAATTTGTAAAATAATATTTGTTATTATTAAAATTAATTAAAAAATAAAAATATAATATTTTTTTCATAATTAAAAGTATAATTTTTACCATTAATATTTATTATATTTGGAAAAAAAATTGAACCACTCATCAATTAATTTTATTTTCCTATTAAAAAAAACACATTTTAATTCAATTTGTAAATTGATATTTGTTATTATTAAAATTAATTAAAAAATAAAAAAATATAATATTTTTTTCATAATTAAAAATATAATTGTCACCATTAATATTTAATATATTTGAAAAAAAAATTGAACCACTCATCAATAATTATTTTCTTATTAAAAAAACAAATTTTAATTCAATTTGTAAATTAATATTTGTTATTATTAAAATTAATTAATTATATATATATAATATTTTTTTCATAATTAAAAATATAATTGTCACCATTAATATTTAATGTATTTGGAAAAAAAATTGAACCACTCATCAAATTTTTTTTTATTCTCGCATATAAAAAAACACATAAAAACACATATTAGCGCTCAAACTTATGAGACAACCCATTAGAAACCAAATAACATATATAATATCTAATTAACTATATATAGTTATAGTTGTGACCATTGACATTGGTATGTTTGAGAATCTTTTGGTTAATAATTATATATAGTTATAATTGTGACCATTGACATTGGTATGTTTGAGAATCTTTTGTAAGCACTCGCAAATAAATTTTATTCTCGGGAGTTAAAAAAAAAACACATATCAGCAATCAAAAATAAATTTTATTCTCGCAACGTGTAAAAAAACACATATTAACAATTTATAAGACAACCACTTAAAATATATAATTTAACTATATATATGAGATAAAAGTTAAGAAATTATAACACTTACTTATAATTTTTTAATATATTTATCTTTAGAAGGAATGAGGTCACATTGAATAGTAAAGGTTAAGAAAATAAAGTATTTTTATTTATATAATTATAAACTTGAAATATGTGGCCACAATGAAGGCATGAGGTCACAATGAATACTAAAGGTTAATAAAATACAATATTTTTCTATATTTGAATTTATCCTATTATAAATTTGAAGAATGTGGTCACAATGAATAGACGAGTATTTATATAATAGAATTAGTTTGATATGCGATTTAAAAAAAAATAACTTCAATTATTTATATATTTATTTTTAATAAGGAATGAAGCATAATGAATAGATGCATTATATTTTTTTTTGTTAGTGTGTTTGCATGTGGTCTAAGAAATTATGATTCACGGGTATCTAAGGCGTGAAAATCACCTAAGAATCGCCACACCAACATTTAACATGGTTGGATTTTTTTTTAGTGCTTCCTTCCAACTAATGTGAGTTTCAAACCTTGGCCACCTTACAAAATGAAACCCTTGAAATCCAATCACAGTAGCGGGTTTTGACGCTCTTATTATAATTATATATATATATGGAATTAGTTTGATACGCAGTGTAAATAAATAATTTTAAATTTTGTTAACATAAATTGAGGACATTTAATTATAAAAAGTTGTAGTAAAGTTGAATAGTAGAGAGTATATTGAGATAGTTGTCGTAATTTCTCCAGTAAGCTAGGCAAACAAAATATGTCAAAAACATAGATTTACATACATTTGCAATTATAGTGTTCCAAAATTTCATGTAGGTATAAGTTCTAAAGAAGGTGTTAGCACTAGAAGTCACCCTCTGATTGCAGAGAAGGTAAGCCCAGTACCCATCAGTTTGTATGTCACAATGAATAAATTTAAGGGGAGTCGAATGGGCGCAGACTCAAGATGATATTGCTTTAACTCAAAAAACTGGATTGTTATGCACAAGCAGATGAGGTCTTGATTCAACTTCAGTCAGTAAGATGTGGTATAGGTGAGTAGGAGGAAGAATGGTAAGGAGAACGTAAAGGTGTGCTATGGACATCCAGTCTTCCAACAGCCCAAGGAGGAAAAACTCAGAAAACAAGATCTTCTTCGATTCAGAGTTTTAGGAAACTGAATGAATAACCAGACTGAAATCAAACATATATCACAATACAGTTATAACAACTTGACTGGATCATCCATGCCCGAGCCATTCAGTATCATAGGCAAAAGAGACAGAAAAGAAGGTTGAATTAGATTAAATAAGAAATCTCAAATCCCATTACATAATCAGAGAACTAGAGCTTCATCAAAGCTTTACAATATGTGAGCGTAGCTCAACCATCGACCATAACAAAATATCAAAATTGCATACATATACTCAGAATTGTTGCAACCACCAGGAGTGTGATCAGACCACCGCATTAACGTTTTCAGACGGCGCCTCCTCTGTCAGATTGTGCAGGCCTCCTCATGTCAGATGCGAGCCAGGCACAGTTATGTGCTTTACAGAAAAATCTGTCCATAATTGACAGTCTGCCTTTACGGTCGCTCTCTGCATGTTTTCCATTTATGGGGTGAGACGAGGTCTCAACTGTCGCCTCACTTTCATGAATTGTATACACCGGAATTAGGACGGGCTGCACTCTGAACTTCACCATCTGGAGCTTTGATGGACGCTTGCAGGGAGGACTTGGCAGGTAGACGTGAATGCTGATGATAGGGAGCTGACGAGATGATTGGGACTGCCTGGGCGCCAAAATGTCATATCATCGCCCGACTTAGGATAAAAACATTTGATGGGTTTTTTTAGGCCTCTTCTTTCATTTTTTCTTCGCCAGAATGCCACTTCCTAGGGAAAACACCCCCCCACCTCCTGATCAATAATGTGTGCTAACATTAGGGTCCATGGGGGATGGTACGCTCCCTGTGAGCTAACAAGAACTTGCAGCTTCAGTCGCCTTTCTGCTGGGTTGTGGAGTCACTTATTAAAAGCATAAACAAAAGGAAAAATGATATTTACAATGACATGGGAAGCCATTCATGGCTTAAACAAAAAACTTCTTCAGAAAATGCCCATTTACAGGGCCTCCAAAAAATTCATCACCCTCCAAATTCTGCAACTTGTAAGTATTATTTGGAAACTTCCCAAAGATCTTGAAGGGGTCGATCCACAAGGCTTCAAATTTGTCATGTTTGCCTTTGTCCTGCTTGGGTGCATCCCATTTTAGCACTAGATCTCCCAGCTGGAAATCCTCCTTTCTCACCTTTCTATCAAAAGCCTGCTTGATCTTCTGTTGATGGTCATGTCCTCTGTCCATTTGCTCCTCTCCGGTCTCCTGCACTTCTACCAGTTGTTGTATTCTTCTGATCACATCATCAGGATCTCCTTGGTAGTCATGGAATAATTTTTCCACGGGTAAGGATAGCTCAGAAGAAAAGATGGCCTCAACTCCATATACAAGCTGAAAAGGAGAGACGCCAAGATATTTCTTTGTTGGCACTCTGTTAGCCCACAGAGCAAACTTGAGCTTTGAATCCCATGCTTTCTTGTTGTCCTCTAACAATATTTTGATGATCTTTATAAGGCTCTTGTTTGAGGACTATGCCAGTCCATTCCCTTGGGGGTAGTAAGGAGTTGAGTGAATCAATGCAATTCCAAACTACTCACATAATTGAATTAATGGTTCGGCCTTGAAGGATGCAACATTATCAGTGACAATTCTTTTTTGACAACCAAACCTTGCCATAATATCTTCAAGAAAACCAATGATTACTTTGTGGGAAGCACTCCTTGTGGGGATGGCTTCTATCCACTTGGTAAAGTAATCTGTGGCACCTGTGCTGACCACTTGAAGAAGGATGAATTTCCCCAATAAAATCTAAGCCCCACTGTTGAAAGGGTCCTGAAGCTACCACAAGCTTCAAAGGCATCGACTTGAGCTGTTGTTTTCCTGAGAATTTCTGACACTTGACACAAGCCCTGATTTTAGCACAAACATCAGTAAATAGGCTAGGCCAGAAATAGTCAGCTTTGAGAATCTTGTAGGCTGAGGTTCTCCAAAAGTGATGTCCCCCACACAAACTGTCATGAAAACAAGACATGATCTTTTGGGCTTCATGTGGGTCTAAACATCTCAACAACACTCCTAGAGGATCTTTCCAATATAAAACTTGATCAACGAGGCAATACTTAATTGATTTGAGCTTTAAAGATCTTATCTTGCTTTTTTCCATGCCATCAGGAGGCTGCAACTTTTGTAGAAAGAAAATGATGTCCCTGTACCAAGAACATCCTGCTAACGAAGGGCTGACTTGAGAACTTGTATCAGACAACTCAACCTGCTGATTTTATGAGCAAGTGTTGATGAAATTCACCCCCAAGGCTTTGCAATTAGATTCAACCAGCAACTTGGCTAAACCTTGACCCTTAACCAATTTGGTGGGCCTGATCTCCAAGTCAAATTCAAGGATTTTAGCAATCCACTTGCTCCTTCTCCCGTCTATGTCAGGTTGAATGAGAATATCCTTCATAGAAGATGAAGGGACATATGCAATGACCTTTGAATGCAAAACATAGACCCTGAAGAATTTGAGGGATTTAACCATAGCATAGGCCTGTTTTTCCATGATGTCATATTTCAGCTTTGCATCTCTTAATGCCCTACTGAAAAATGCAATGGGTTGTTCAAACCCTTCATCATTCTTTTGCAACAAAACGGTTGCCACTGTGTCAAATGAAGCAAAGGAGAAAATCATAAAATATTTGGAGTAATTAGGACCGATGAGCACAGGTTCTTCGGTCACGGCCTTCTTTATTTGATTGAAGGAACTACAAGATTCAACAGTCTATTTGATTTCGTTTCCTTTCCTCAACATGACTGTAATGTCCTTCACCAGTTCAGCAAAATTAGAAACAAACCTTCTCAGAAAATTAATCTTCCCCAAGAAAGACTGAACTTCTTTCTTGGATCTAGGGAGTGCTAAGGTTTGGATGGCTTCCACCCTGCTGGGATCAATCTTTACTCCCTCAGTTGATACTATGTGCCCCAATATTTTTCCCTCCTTCATAGCAAACAATGACTTCTTGGGATTCAGGGAGAGACCAAATTTTCTGCATTTTTGGAAGACCTTTCTCAAATGATGACAATGTTCTTTATCAGTCCCGAAGAAAACTGTAATGTCATCCAGATAAATGACTACAAATTTATCCCTTTCTCCAATAAAGGCGATGTCCATAGCGCGCTGGAAAGTTGCTCCTGCATTCATCAATCCAAAGGGAATCTTGGCATACATGAATGTACCCCATGGAGTGGTGAACGTTGTCTTCTCTCTGTCCTCGGGTAAGACAGAAATCTGATTGTAGATAGAAAATTCGTTAATCATGGACATCCTAGATGCACCTATCACCCTGTGCAATATGTGCTCCATTTTCGGCAATGGGTAATTATCTTTCTTGGAGCTTCTGTTTAGGTTCCTGAAATCAACACAAAGTCTGATTTCTCCATTCTTCTTTCTCACTGGGACCAAGTTGGCCAGCCATTCATAATACCTCAAAGGAACGATAATCTGGGCATCTAAAAGCTTTTTAATCTCTTTCTCCATGATAGGCAGCAACATAGGGTTGATCTGTCTCAGTTTCTACCTAAATGGCTTGGCCTCTTCCTTTAGTGGGATCTTATGCTCAATGATGCTTGTGTATTATGTTTTGAGATCCTCATAAGTCTAGGCAAACACATCAACAAACTCCTTTAATAGCTCGACATATTCAACCCTTTGTTCCCTTGACAGACTGCTCGACAACTTGACAAATTTTGGATCTTTCTCTGTACCAATGTTGCATTCAGTTACATCAACATCATCAGTCGATCCTTTAACTTTCACTGTCACATCATTTCTGTCAAATAGTCTTTCCAAAGGAACTAGTCCCTTTGGAATGTGATTGCTAGGCAACTGAACAATATGGTGATTAGCGATTTTGTTCAAGAAAACATCAGCATGAGGATTACTTTCAGAATCCTGATCTTGATCAATATGTAGTGCATAAAACTTATCAACAGTGTCAAGGAATATTTTGATCTCAAGATCATCCTCAAATACTTTCCAATGCTTGACATTGTCAGGTATAGAGGGTCTGTATTTTACTTCTACATCATACATGAGTCTTGGTAGCAAAGGGACTCTAAAATTGCTTGCTGAAATAGCAAGAGAATCATCCATGATGTTTTCTTCTCTTGGAATAAATGAAATGTTGAAAGCTAGGAAAAAACTGTCAATAAGGTCCCACACTTCATTTCTATAACTTCTTAGTCTAGGGTGCTTAGCTTGATAAATATTTATGATATGATTGACAATTAACTTAGCATCCCCAAATATTGAAATCTCTTCAATCCCCATATCTTTTGCAAACCTCAAACCTAAGACGAGAGCTTCATACTCTGCCACATTATTGGTAGCTTCAAATTCTAACTTGTAGGACAGAGCTATAGTCTCTTGAGCAGGTGAAACAAAAACCACTCCAACACCAGCACCTTCCTTAGAAGAGGCTCAATCAAAGAACATTTTCCACACGGAGGTGATAGGAGGGGAATTTTCGCAAAAAGTAATGGGCCGCTTTTTTATTTCTAGAGGAGGTTCAGGAGCGTCGGTGAGTTGCAACAAACTAGATCCTAAATTTGTGTCAAGAGCAAAGATAGGATGGTTTGTGGGGTTTGCTTCATCACTAATAATGTAGGCCGACTGAGCTTCCATGTAAAGTCTTCTATGCTCCCCCCTAAACACCAGAATGGTAGCATAGGTGAGGTCCATCTGCAAAGTTCCCCCTAGTCTTTTTATCCAAGATCTAAACAGAAGCATCCTGAACTTAGGGGGAACATCAACTACCACAATGTCCATGATCACGCTTTTTATTGGTAGCTGGAACAAAGATACGACCAAGTCTTTGATAACCCCAAGGCACTTCACCTTCATGGAGTCAAATCAATACAGATCATGATAAGCTTTTGTAATCTCCAGACCGAGCTCTTCCATGACAATCTTTGGCATAAGATTGTGAGATGCCCCTGAATCCATCAAACAGTTGTGCAACACCTTGTCATGTATGTTCAGTGAAGTATAGAAGGGAGGGGATGAATTGTCTCTACCTTCTACCAAAGGACCTAGGATGACTGCATGCTTCTCATCTTGGAGATTTACTGAATCTATGGAATGAGACGAAGGTTCGGGCTGCAACATTTTGGAGAGGCACCTTTTGAAATCTTCATGCTTGACCAGCTCTGAAATGGGTATAGTGATTCTAATATTTTGTATTTCATGCTCAAAGTTGAAAGATGAGGGTGCCTTTAGAATTTCTCTCACTTCTAGAACAGGACCTTTGACCACTGGTGGGGGGGTCTGTGCCTTCTTTTCCTTGTTTCGGTCTGCAATATCTTTACCAGGTTTTTCTGCTCTGGTAGGCCGGTCAGGGATGTCAAATTTCCCTTATTTCTGTTTGGACCTCATATTATATTTGTTTGGGTTGTTGGCCTTGTCTCCCTTTCTCAACTCATTAAGTTGGTTGTCCATGAGAGACTCCTCGTATGCAGATTGAGCCAAATGAGGAAAAGAGGAGGTGTCTCCGAGACAATGGATTTTTGGGTCAAGGTCTTCCTCCTCCCCTTCATCATCAGTAACAAGATTGTTTTGGAGAGGGGTCTGGATCTTCTGGTCATCTCTATCCCTGTTTCTCTGCTCTCTTGGAAGAATCTGAGGAGCATTGTTAAGTCTCCTGAAATTACCTCTGTTATCATCATTTTGTGAATTTGTATAGTTCTGTCTTCCTTCAAGCTTTAATTTCTCCATCTCAGCAGACGTATATTTTACTAATTTGGTAAGTTCATCATCTTGAGGATGGACAATAGAGGACCTAGAGGTTGAAGCTTCAGACCTCCCTTTTCTTCTGTCTCTGTTAGCCTTGCTTCTAAGCTTATCAACTACAAATATATTGGACTCTACTTCAAGGGCGCATCTTGCATGTGAGACAAAGTAACTATTCTTTCTCTTAACAAGATACAAAAATCAGGATCAAAAGCACTAGCATAAGTAATCTTTGCAGGGGTTTTTGTAGGCTTGATCTTAGTGGGGATTTTATTATACATTTTGTTAAACCTCATGGAGAAGTCAGAAATAGATTCCCCTTCCTCCTTCTTCAGAGATCCAAACTCTGTAATACAGTACAATAGATCCTTTTTGTCTCCCCAATCCTTTAAGAAGGCTTCATCTAGGGCCTCAATCCCGTCAATAGATCTAGGAGGCAAGGCCCTAAACCACTTCCTAGCTTCACCATCAAGTCTATGAACAAAAATCCTCATCCATACATCTTCATTCTCTATGGCATGATTATCTGTAAAACTATAAAAGGCTTCAAGGTGTGCCTCTGCAATTATGTCTCCCTCACCCGTGAACTTAGGCAACTTCTTAAGGTAGCCATCCGTTGGGAGGGCATTCAGAGGCTGAGGCAAAACAAGAGGGGCATATCTAGCAGCTATTATAACTTCCATCCTTGTTCTGGGGGGATTTTCTCCTGCCATTGGAGTGTGAACAAGAGGAGAACCAGGAGGAGATGGAGTTCGGACATGCGAGACTGGGGCTGTGCTTCTGGGAGAAAAAGGAAAAGGTTGAGCGTTAGGAGATAAAGATGAGGGGCTAGAGGTAAATAAGGTTTCCCCTTTTGTAACTGCAGCAACTCTAATAGGAGGAGGAGTAGGAAAGTCTTCTAAGGTTAAAGCTCTCTCCTTCCACTTCACAACTTCGGGGGATTAAAGGGGTGTCAAGGCTCTCTCCTTCCAAACCAAGAATAGGAGGGGAGAAATCGACAGGAAAACTCCCAAAATTTAAATTTCTTGAAACTCCAGTAGTTTGTATAATAGGAGAATCAGAAACAGTTACTGGAGTTTGTAAAGAGGGATTATGCAAATTATCAGAAAAACTTGTTACAGCTGTGGAGGTACCTTTTTGAGCGGTCTTTCCCTTTCTGATAATTTCCTCTGGGTCAACTTCAGATGTTGCTAGAGGTAACAGTGAAGTAGACCTCGTGTGTCTGCCTTTAGGATCCAGAACTGAAATAGTGGAGTCGCCAGGTGAAAGCTGCAATCTTCAATGGTATTGATGTCTGATGCACCTTCATAATCAGTAGCTCATTGTCGTTCTTACCCAGGGAAATGTCTTCAATTCGTTCCCTGACAACGACGCCATAAATGTTAGCACTAGAAGTCACCCTCCGATTGCAGAGAAGGTAAGCCGGGTACCCATCAGTTTGTATGTCACAATGAATAANGGGGGGGGGGGAGCAAATGGGCGCAGACTTAAGATGATATTGCTTTAACTCAGAAAACTGGACTGGTATGCATAGGCATATGAGGTCTTGATTCAACTTCAGTCAGTAAGGTGTAGTATAGGTGAGTAGGAGGAAGAATGGTAAGGAGAACGTAAGGGTATGGTATGGACATCCAGTCTTCCAACAACCCAAGGAGGAAAAACTCAGAAAACAAGATCTTCTTTGATTCAGAGTTTTAGGAAACTAAATGAAGTTATAATCAGACTGAAATCAAACATATATCACAATACAATTACAACAACTTGACTGGATCATCCATGCCCGAGCCATTCAGTATCAGAGGCAAAAGAGACGGAAAATAAGGTTGACTTAGATTAAATAATAAATCTCAAATCCCATTACATAATCAGAGAACCAGAGCTTCATCAAAGCTTTACAATATGTGAGCATAGCTCAACCATCGACCATAAGAAAATATCAAAACTGCATACATATACTCAGAATTGTTGCAACCACTAGGAGTGTGATCAAACCACCGCATTAACGTTCTTTATCAGATTGTGTAGGCCTCCTCATGTCAGATGCGAGCCAGGCACAGTTATGTTCTTTACAGGAAAATCTATCCATAATTGATAGTCTGCCTTTACAGTCACTCTCTACATGTTTTCCATTTATGGGGTGAGACGAGGTCTCAACTGTCGCCTCACTTTCATGAACTGTCTGCATCGGGATCAGGACGGCCTGCACTTTGAACTTCACCGTCTGGAGCTTTGTTGGACGCTTGTAGGGAGGACTTGGCAAACAAACATGGACGTTGATGATAAGGATCTGACGAGATGACTGGGACTGTGTGGGCGTCAAAATGTCATATCATCGCCCGACTTAGGACAAAAACATTTGATGGGTTTTTTGAGCCCTCTTGTTTCATTTTTTCTTCGTCAGAATGCCACTTCCTAGGGAAAACACCCCCCCGATCAATAATGTGTGCTAACAGAAGGCATCTAAGGTTCTTATCAATTTACAAAATATAAAGACTAATAAAAAAACATTTTTGTTGTTGGCTTCCTCGTGTCGATTGTTGGAGGGATGAGAGTCATATTTGCCCAGATCCATATCCTCCATCATTTGATTGACAATGTCTTCCTCCTTGAGACCTTCCTGGACTGACTTCATTGACATCCCGAGGTTAGAGGCGGCAAAGTGTGGTCATTCACAGACATTGATTACCATATTTCTGAGGATGGAGCATTCTGCTTCAAAAACGAAAATTCATTGCTTTTGTTGAATGAAGGTATTTATAATCATTGCATCTTGGGAGAAACATTGGTGCTCATTTTCATGGACTTTAGTGGTCACTGAAAAGAGAAGTTATGTTGTTATTGATGGATTCCTCATACCGAGCACCCTACAAAATTCTTAAGCCTCTCTATAATCCATGAATGGAGGATGGTATCGACAAATAAAGACGACACTGCAAGTTCCAAAGTAAAACTTTAGTCTATCTATTAGACAAACTCTGCAACCAAGAGATGAGCCGAAATAGCTAGAGCAAGGAAAACTAGAGGTAAAAATAAAACTTACGGAACATGGATCATCCAACCTAATGCACCATACACCATCAGAAACAACTAGCAAGAAGGCCAGAAGGTCAATCACCAACAATTTAAGGACACTAGAACTGAGAACTCCAAAATAACTAACACCATGAAGTAATTGGAATTTCATAAACACCATAACACCATACAAACTTTAAATTTCCAGAGCAAGGGGTGGAAATGCACCAGACATCCATCAAAATATTTTTCACGATATGGGGGTCCCAAAACACAAACCAGAAATAGAGAGGAATCCTCACTAGTGATCCAGGTGGATATCAGTGACCACCCACCTGTTCAAACTTCCAACTGTCTCATCTGGACAGTTTTCAGTTCAACACGTTTCTCTGTAATGGGGACATTTCTTTATAATTGTGGGTTCTGCACTTACGGGGTTGTCTTGAATCCCTACACAACATCCAGGTGGATATTGGTGGCCGTCCACCTATTACAACTGGCTTATTTTGGAATTTTTCATGTCGGCACATCATTTTGTACTTCCAAGGCTATTTTGGGGCTCTAAAAAGTGTTTTCTTGGCTTGCCACAATCAAAATATAGTCAGAGTCAAAGTTTGATAGCATAATGTGTAGTTCTTAAAAAGGCCTTTCCAACAGGCTATCACATGCCTAAAAAAAATATCGCATGCAAAAGTTACGACCCTAGGAAGTTAATGTACTAAGTTACCCCAACGGAGCCCACATGAATTTTGGCGCTTCATCTCCTAGGGTTAGGTTTTTTTATGTCTAGGGTTTTGGCATTCATGTTTATCATAAAAAGGCCTTCAGAGCCTCATTGTAATCATCTTCTTGTGAATGAACGTAGTTGTCACATCTCTTCTCATAGATAAAGCTGCCACCATTCTAGCGAGTCTTGCACTCTGTATTTTTACAGCCTCTGTACATTTCTTTCATTAATAAAAATCATGTGTTGTTGTATTTCTCTATTTCTAACAATTTTTATGTGAATTTCATTATAATATCTTTGCTTTCATTTCATTCCGAAAATAATCCGGATCAACTAGGAAGAAATTTTAGCCTAGGGCAATCCACCACCAAGCAATGTCACTCAAACGAACCACATAATACACCATTATCCCACTTGAGCTTGAATGAGATACAAAGGATTCTTCAAAATGCTAGCCAAGAGTTAAGGCTGCAGGACCGAGGGGCAAGTCCTTTCATATCTTGATCCCTCGCTTAAAACCATATGGTGATGGAGGTGATGTGACATCTGTTGATTGATGGAGTTATAACATGTGTCCATACCCACTAACTTACAAAGGATTAAGATATGGCTTGGTATAACATGCCCCCATTATTTTAAAGAAACCCAATGTTGAGCTTGGTTGCTTCATTAGCTAAAATATGTTGGCTTGTTTATTGAATTCTCTTAAAACCTAGAAGAAAGAGAGCTTTTGGAATCTACAAACCTCCTTTTAGATGCATGCTATTAGGAATGCTAACTTGTTATTAATAGTAGTCTTCTCTAAGATCATTGAGTTGATGATTATACTTGAGTCA